>JASZXT010000091.1:0-57651 GCA_035521555.1 Lecanoromycetidae sp. Uapishka_2
GTGGGGGGACCGTCCCGATTGGAGTGGGGCCGTCGTCGTTTGCCACAATGATCTTCCAGGTACTCTTTCCGAAAAGAAGTAGATATCGAATCCTGGGTTTCAAAGTCGTTGAGGATCACTGCCTAGTCTTCTGTCACACGCGTTCAGCCTTTCCTGTTCGTCCTATTCGTCCCAGATACAAGATCCAAGTTTAGCCCGCTGTGCCCCGGACTGTCACCTGACAGAAATGCTTGTCCCAGAAATTTCGTCAGGCCCACAGTATCGACGATATAATTGTCTAGGCTGTGTGAACTATTGACCATACCTCTATCGGATTTCTTACCTTTCCGTTGCCATACATGAAAGGTCCTCGCCTATGCACAAAGTCTTCAGCCTTGGTAGTTTTGACTTCACCATTTCTACACATCAAAAACTAAGGTTTCATCTGGAGGTACATCGTGCTCAGGGCAATGGAGACTATTGAACCAGGAGCTCCTGATAGCGGACTGGCCTCTGAACTTATTAGAGCCTGCTCGAATGGAGATGTTCCAACCTTGCAGCGCCATGCCCAGGCTCTATCGAAGCTAGAGTCCAAAATCTCTTCCACTCCGCCCGCCTCACAAGCACCACTATTGAAGGAGATGCTACTGGCAGCCATTCGTGATCGACGGTCAGAAGTGGTCTCTTATCTTCTAGGAGAGTATCCTAAAATACCCATAAGACAAGATTCCATCCTTCTTGCAGGCCTTGAGACCCGGTCCATTCCTATACTCACCATTCTCTTGAAGCATGAACCCAAGATCATCAACCACGAACTCGAGGGTATGGCGACGCTACTCACAACTTCTCTTTCATCTTCCGACCCCACCATCCCAGATTTCCTGCTTGATAGTGGTGCGGATCCGAATAGTGGGATCGTAGCGCACATGTCTCCGCTCTTCTACGCCATTGGTGCCCGACAGCCGCTGTCCGTCATCAAGAAAATGGTGGACAAAGGAGCAGACGTGAGCAAAGATCGACTGGCCGTCTTCGAGGCAGTGAGGGTGGGAAGGGCGGATGCTCTGCAGGTTTTTCTGGATGCGGGAGCCAGTCTTCATAATGGAGGGGAATTGTTGCACCTGGCAGTCAGAAATGGCAACATCGATGTGGTGAAGCTTCTAGTCAAAACCAACGCCCACTTGGTAGAGACACGGGATGAGCAGGGCAAGACAGCGTCTGAAATCGCCAGCAACAAGGGGCTAGGCGAGATTGTGGATCTGCTGGAGAGCCAGAAGGGCCGTTCTATCTGGCAATATCTGAAAAAATGGCGCTTCTGAGCTTGGGCTTTGGAATTAATTGCGTACAAATCGTTCACTTCAATCAAAATGACACATGAAATGTCTTTTGGACAAGTACGGATCGGAATATTGCCTTCCATGTCCGCTCGCACGGGACAAATTATAACACACATGACTCAAGATCGAAGCCTTCTGACTGAGTGGCTTTCGGCTGCTGGAGCTCGCATGCCCCTTAGCGAGTTATTCGTATCCTTCATGTGGGTTCTTTTTGTGCCGTACAGCATATCCAGATTCTCCATGACGTACTTGAGTGTGCGACCGAGCTGAGATGCATTCCAAGACGGATATTGCCCCACGGATCTACCATATTCCACTTAGTCGTCCGGCATCGTCTTTCACGATGTCACCCTCCAGCAAAAGCATCGCGGATATTGGTTCATCGTGTAGATGGTACTGAGTCTACAGTGATCATCGATATCGACAGAAAATCTTAGCCTCAAGTCATTTTGAGACATTTGCGTTTGATCGTCGGTATCAGGCTGCTGTACCGCACCGCCGCAATTTTGCGGTGGGAGGGTGGTGACAGCAACGTCTTGATTGAGTGATGCGATTTGTTCATCATAGGCAGTCGCTTTGTATCGATAGTAGGTAAGGTGGTGGCACGCCATTCTCCTGTGAGTACTCCGTATGGCCTCGCTATGAAGGGGATGGTTCGCCAAGTGATGCCCCTAGCAACTACCCCTAGAACTGTGCGAGTGTCCCTGGAACTGCCCTCTAAAACCGCAAATTTGTATCTAGCGCGGTGCCAAAAAGCGCAGTAGGCCAATTAAGGGTCATCGCGGGCCGAAGGGCTCAGTGGGCCAAACCTAGGGTGGGCCATTCTAGCCTACACCCTTATTCTTTAAGGCTACACCTCGGGAGCCCTTGGGCTAGATCTCTATGCGCTAGTACGCTGGATGACTAAACTGGCCCGCGCTAGGTTTGGCCTACTGAACCCCTTTTAGTGCCCGTCTTCTCATTATCTTAGCATAAGGCTCGCGCGACTCGCAAGGAATCAAATAATTCTTGCGTACGGCAGTGCTCGTACCACACTTTCCATAAGCAGGCTAAGATGGAGCGACGTTAAGGTCCCTTCCACACGGGGCTGCAAGCGTTGGTGTGTTACAGTGGTGAACTTGGTGGTTGTAAAGGGGCGGGTAGACCAACCCTTGTAGCCCGACGTCAACAAGAAGCTGTGATGCGGTTCGACGGTCTCGCTGCAAAACCTCCCCCACTCTTTTGTAACGAAGCCAAAAAAGAGTACATTGCTAGGCTATCACGGCGCAGTCAAATTGTGCCACCAAGAAACAGGAAGTTCTAATCATATCGAAGGATTCGCTTTCCGGTCTAGTTGAGACTACTGTCGTCCAGACAAGATTGGCTGTAGGTGTAGGTCACCTTAGCCCCACTTGGGAAGACTCGATTGGATAAACAGATCCTGTGCGCTGATAAAGATGAGGTATCTCTTTCATTGAAGACCCTGTGTGTAAGAAGCGCAAGACATCATCTTTCACACAAGGAAGTAATGGGAACTATGTCTCATGCGGGCACGCTAGGGAGTGTACGATACACGAGTGACGATCAGAGGAGGCCCCGTCGTGCCTGGATCGAACATAAGATTGCGGAATGACCGCCACACGAAGAAAGCACTTGATTCGTTCATCCACCAGTATGAAGCACGAAGAGAACCGATGCTCGTTTCATATGTTCTCATGAGGTAGCGAATTTCATCCCAGCAATCTCAGATACAAAGAAAGATCCTGTAGCTCGTCTATTGCGTCTTGAATAGGCAATTGCTGCGATCTCGATATCCAAGTCAGAGACTGCAGCGAGACATCGCAACATGAAACACCTCAATCCTCTTCTCCTTTAACTCAAACAGAGACTCATTGGCGCCCAGGCTCATCGGTGTCAGCCCCTAGTCCAGAGCAAGTGCCACTTTCCCATGTGGCGCGAACATCTATGCTGGCTTTGGGAGGGCGCTTCGGTTGGGGGTCGTGCTCTCCGGTGGCAGGACTGACATGGCTTGCGCCTCAGCATCTCGTGACTGTCTTCGACTTCTACCAAGCAACGATACAAGGAGAGCTCCTGAAATAGCCAATGTTATCCCCAGGTTTCAGCAACCCGGAGTAGGCTTCCCGTCCTTAGTTCATCACATCGCTGATGTGATAGTAGCTCAAAATATGGAGCGGGCAATTATATATAAGGCAGCCCTCAATCTCTTGCGGGGAAGGGAAATGAAAGCTTCTCAGAGAAGCATCGAGCATCAATCATCTTATCAGACATCTGTAGTCTTCCTGTCCTCTTCCAACGAGCCACCATGTCTGCTTTGAGTTCGCGAATGGTCTTTCTCTTCACGTTATTGATCACCTCTAGTATCTTCTTGAGCAAAAGACCTCTAGCATCGCCCATCAACGAGCAATTGGGGGACATTGTTCTGGAACCCAGAGAGCTCGATGGAATATATCGTCGGGCTGAGAAAGCCTCACTTTTGCCCCGGGAAGACGACGATCTACTTGTAAGGGCCCAGTCCAAAAACTTTGATAGCCATCAGAGCTGTCTCGTGAATTATCCTCGCGTGTTTTTGCTTCGAAGCTTCTATTATCACATGTCCAGCCAACCGTATCTTTTTACCAATTCTGACACCAAGAGGTTCTAGCCCACTGCCGCCGACACACAGTGTAAAAGAACACCACCAAGTGGGGGTCAATGGGCGTCAGAGCAAGTCCCGTGAGTCTTGCACTCCAACTCAATCATACTTCCTACCCAACTGACCACAATACTTCCAGTTTCCCTACTGTAGTCTCGCTCAAAGCAGACATGACGACGTGTGGCAACGTCGGCAATAATACAGTCTTCTACTCCTATGGCATTGGAGCAGGCAAAGCGACAGCCTTCGCCGAGACTTTGTCGCCGAGGGGCGTGACTTTCAATGACGCTCTGGATTTCAGTTTTATTCAGAAAATGACCAAATTCAATCTCGGAGCTGGAAGCTCTCCTCGGACCATCCTCTTCATCCAGCGATGGGAAGAAGCTATGGCCTCAATCCTATTCGGAACAGTCTATCTCGTTCTGCCGAATGGTTATCGCGCCTATTCCCCACCCGGTACCGAGAGGAATGATTGGTATAACATTGAATTTCCAGTAGTAAGTTCCTAGCCCATGCTGCCTTTGTGGCCCTGCAGCGCCACAATTGACTTTGCTTTTACAGGTGCAACGCAATCAGTTGGCGCAAGTAGTTCAGGTCGTTAAAGGGGACCTGAACGGCTTTCCTCAATCTGTGGGCTGGCTTCCAAACGACCCATCTTACGCGGAGTTGCCAGCGCCGAACACAGATAATATACCTGTCCCACCAGTGCCGTCAGCACAGGCTCAGGCTACTTCGACAACGGCCCCGTCACAGACATGTACCTTGCAGGCCATATCGGGAGGGAAGGCGGGCATCCTCACACATGATTGCGCCTGTAATATTGGCCCTACGCCCAAACCAAGTACTAGCGGTGATCTGATAACCTGCCCAACTCAGGCAGCTTAAATGAGGCCAGTTCACTAGCAAGTAAGAGTAGGTTATAGAGTTGCGAACGTGTAGTCGGTCTGTCATTGCAACAACAACAACAACAATAGCAGTATCCTGGACTCTCAAGCCCGATGCGTGATGCACGGTGTGAAGCTGTGGAGTATGGTTGACAGGAAACACTAGTGGACAAGGAGAGTGCTATCTTTCACAAATGAAGATGAAATTGCAATCCATCGTACAAAGAACACGGTCCAGCAGCTTGTTGACAGTATGAGGGACATCGCAACTAGAATCCATAAACTGAATGCCGCAGAAGATCAATAGATAGGTACACCATAATACAAGACGACAGCAAACGTTTTCCTGTGTCAAATGAAACAGCCTTGTGACGGATCAAGCCAATCATGTGAAGGTGGGGTTCATGTCGGGGAAAACATTCGCCGTCCTCCCACAGCACCGACTAAGTCCAGACAACCTCTCTCTTGCTACTAGATACCCTACTCGTGCCCTCTCTTTTTCATTCGAATTTCAAAATATGACTGGCAACACGATAGATGACGGGTTCTTGTCCAAAACATCTACTTTGCTTCAATGGCTTCATGAACAACCTAGGACAACCATTAGTCCTAAGATAAAGATAGAAGATCTGAGGAAATACCATGCTGGCAGAGGCATAAGTAGGACAATCTATCGCTTTAGGAGCGTACTACTCATAGGCTATCAGTTGCTGCAGACGATATCGACGAAGACGAAGAGTTGTTCAGCATCGCCCGTTCCACTCTCCTCACAGTCCAGAGCTCGGGTCTCCAAAATGCCAAAGCCGACATACTCGAAAGTCTTGACGCCTGGAATGCACTCGTCCTAAGTCTGATATACGAGGACGGTCTTGAAAAAAGATCCACGTGGTGGCCTTACTTGAACATTTTACCAAGCGCTTTTGACACCCTCATGTATTGGAATGCGTCTGAGCTCGCCGAGCTGCAGGGTAGCGCTGTACTGGATAAGATCGGCAAGCAAGATGCTGATGAGGCATTCAAAAAGTGTCTGCTACCCGTTGTACAACAAAATTCTGAGCTTTTCGGCAAGCACTCGCAGGCATTTGGTAGTGCCGATGCAGAAGCCGCTTTACTCAGTCTCGCTCACAGAATGGCAACATTGATTATGGCATACGGCTTTGACCTTGAGGCGGATGGCTCCTCTTCAGAGGAAGACGAAGCCGATGGTTCTTCTCAGTCTGCCTACGAACTCAATAAGGGGATGATACCTCTGGCCGATCTGTTCAATGCTGACGGCGACTTGAACAATGTGGGCTTGATAGCATGTCTTCATTGTCATACACGCTAACATTACCAGGCACATCTCTTGCAACACGAGGATTCTATGATCATGGTAGCTCTCAAGAGTATCTCTAAAGGAGAACAAATATTTAACGACTTCGGACATCTTCCAAGGTCCGATCTTCTTCGGCGATATGGCTATGTTACGGATAATTACACAAAGTGGGACGTAGTGGAAGTCCACCTCGAAAATGTGTCCCGGGCTGCCAGTGAATACAACAAAATCAGCGATAAAGAGAAAGAAGAGAGAGTAACTCTGTCCTTTCATCTCTGAAGAAGAATCCTTAGTTGACGTGCGGCAGCTCGAGCTCGCAGCTGCGTGGGAAGCACTGCAAGACGGCTACGATCTCACTCGACCAACAGAGAACGAAGCATTCAGATTTGACAAAGCCCTTATACTTACTGTTGTGGCTTTGCTCTTAGGAACCGAGGATTTGGAGAATAATCTCGAGGAGCCGCCCGAGAAGCCGCCACCATCTATGTTAATGGCTTTGAATCTGGTACTTAAAAAGATCATTTCTTCAAGACGACACGCCTATATCACAACAATAGCAGAAGATGCCATTCTTTTGGACGATTCTACTGTATTAGGGCGCCACAGGATGGCTGTTGCCGTTCGCTTGGGGGAGAAAGAGATCCTTGCTCTGGCAGCTGACGAAGTCGAGAGAAGAATTGCAGAGGTTGATATGCTTACCAAAAAAGAGCAAGAGACCTTACAAGTCAAGAGGAGAAAAGTTTGATTCATATCGGATACTCACCATTTCGGGCTTTCTCACCTATCTGAATGTCCCGGCTAATGATTGCTGGACTTTGGCTTCTTCACATTCCACTATCCCTTCAACCTCCAACGCTCCCTTCTTACATAAACCATGCTTTGGTTTTACAATCCCCACGCCTGTGGACCTTCTCTGAAGAAGTACCATGGCGAGATCTTACTACCCATGATCTAACTCTACAACCCGAGGCGTCCTTATTCGTGGAGTGGCCTCGAAGCCGCTCAGCGTCCCCAGCAACATTCTTGATCAGAACAGTTTGCTTGATATGCGGACGTGGAGATGCAAGCACTTTTCACAAGGCTGTAATCAATCCGATCCGGGCTGCCGTGGAGGCCTTACTGATGTATTGTAATGGTTGCCCCCCTGTGAAGCCGCCTCCATCTGAGCACGCCTTAGGTGCAGCTGGGCTTGTGTTGGTGGGGAAGGGAGAATGCGCGCTCGAGAATTCAATGTGTTTATATCATAAGGGTCAACGTAGTATATCGGCTGCCCGTCTTCGTCGTCATCGTCGTCGTACTTGTACCGCTCTGCGACGGGAGAAGGCAAGCCAGACTTGGAATGCGTCCGCATTCCTCTACGATCAATGAAAAGCCGCCCTCCCCTACCATATCTTCGCCGGTACGAGGGCTGACTATGACAGGACCCGTCATAGGCCGGAGAAGCGTAGCGGACAGCTACCGCCTCAAGCTTACTCAAGTTCATGGCCTGGAAATCAGTCGTAACGTCGCCAGAATGCTCCGAAGAGGTTGAGGCAGGAGGTGTAGGTAGGTATTCTGTGGTTGCGGTACGAAAAGTCGATCGAGTGCTTGATTCCAGCGGCGGGGTTAACGGAGCCTTTGTGAAGTCGACCCAACCCTCGTTCCATGTCTGGTGCTGAGAAATTTTTAGGTTTATCTGTTCCGTCAAATGTCTTTCCTGATCTGCGTGCAGGTCGGATAGCAGCAGCAGGTCGGCTTCTGCTACCCTGCCATCTGGCCTACGTTGCAACTGCTGAACATTGGGCAGCCGCTGACTGATATCCACAGGCTTCTTCTTTGGTTTCTGATTAATAAGGAGGTCTTCGTCTCCGTCCTTGTATTGGTCAGGAAGATTCTGCTTGACCTGCCTCAGGTTGGCACGTTGCTCAAAGAGCGTCCTGTCGATTGCCATTTGCTCCCGTTTGCTGATTTCTCTTTGTCTAATCATGGCAACCATTTCTCGCGCATCTTCGAGCTCTTTTCTGAGTTTCTTTAATTTCTCAGCACTATGAGCATCCCTACCGCGGGTTTTCCGAATTTGTCGAACCTCTCGCCTTCGGAAGCAGACGTAAGGATCGGCGTCATCGGTAGCTAATCCATCTTCGAACTTCACGAAGTCAGTAAGAAAAGCAGGCTTGATTTGATGCTCGCATACCTTGAGACTTATGGTTAAAGACTTGTTGCCCATCTCAAGCCTCCGGGTTTTCCAATGCTCATATACTAATTTGGTGAAAGCCCTCGCATTCTCGTCTAAATAATCATCCATCGACGCCTCGATCTCGTCGTACGAAAGCACAGGCGGGCTGTCTACTGCTGCGAATGGCTGTTGTGTCTGTGCGGTTTCTTCAAAGCAATGCATCACCTCCTCAAATTGATTTGCAGAACACTGAGCCGAGGCATTTCTCTTCTTATTCATCAATTTCAAGAAAGCATCGTCCTCTTCGTCCATATCATAAGGGCAGCCAGCGCAGTCTTCTACGGTGGAAGAAAATCGGATGTACCCTGTTGGCGACGAGTACGTGAGAGGGTAAAGCTTCTCATAATCGATCGAGCTTTGGACAGCATCCGGAGTGGGAATGTATATCTGAGCAACTTTGCCTCCAATGGCAGCGGTCTGTGAAGAGAGTGCAGCCTGGAGATGGTGTTCCTATTTACCCGCATTAAATTTAAGTCAGGACTACGAGCGTGGTAAACTAAGAAGTGAAGGTATTGCGCGCAACGCGGTAGAAAAAACCGAAACAGCACAATGTGGGAGCAAGGGAATAGGGTGATCTACATTGATCTCTCCACGTTCAACACCAGTGTCCACATTCTGAACGTTGGCTTGGAGTTCATCATTGATGGCATCAAGATCTTCTTCTCTGATGATGCCAAGCGCGGTGCGGGTGTTTAACCTATGATTTCTGAGTCAGCATCGTTTGTCCAAATCATATTAACATGAGAAATATATGTGAGGAAAAGTCTATGCGTTGAATTTTGGGGATGAGATATGTTGTGTTGAGATGAGGAATAAGACTTGTTGTGGATCATTTGGGGGGGGGGAAGGGAATATTACTTTCTCTGGCGAATTCTCTGAGATGCCAGAGCCGTCGAACGGGTCATAGTGAGTTCGGTTTATGGGCGAAGAATGGTGGCAGAGTGGTTGAGAATTCATAATGTAGAAAGTAAGCGCATTCCTGATTGTAAAGCACGGTTCATCTTTGATGGATTTTCTGTCAGTTGATGGATATTATTGTGACACTTTGATGGGGTGTTTTTCTGGTTTCGCGACCCCTAGAGAGATTGAGTGTTATTGCAGAACGGGGGCTCGGGGCTCACGGGGGATTCCAGGGCTAAAAGGCTAAAAATGGCTAGATGACGAGTTAAGGTGATTTTGAGGCTAGCGCTTCCCGCTTTCGCCGCTTGACCTATTCGGCTTCGCTTCCCTTCGCTAAGTTCACTTGGTCCTGGCCTCAAGCTACTCGTACCCCTCGCCCAGCTTTATCCACCTATCCACCTATCCACTCAAACATTACATTCAAGCTGGACTTCCAGGACATCCTGGACCTGGCAGACTACATATCTCTACATTTTTGTAAACATTTGCTTCACTTGATAACAAGAAGACTCACACCTTCTGAAGCTCATGACTACGCGATGCGCTGAGATCGAACCTACTATTCCTCTCACTCAGACAGCACAATCTCCACCATGGCCGATGCAAACCAGGCCGCCCTTTACGATGCAAGGCGAAGAAACGCACCCTCAAGCAGCCAGCTTCTAGACAGCATCATTCAAGGATCGAATTGTGAGGCCGAAAGCTTCATCTTCCTATGGAGCATGGCGCTGACAGACTGATGGTACAGTTGATCGCGATGAAGTTGACAGACTACGGAAAAGATTTATGAAGCTGGACAAAGTGCGAATTGGAGAAATGTCTTGACAAGAGAGCAACGTGTACTCATTGCCTGCGTAGGACAATTCCGGAACGATAGAGCGCGATGAATTCCTTTCTCTCCCACAAGTCTCTTCCAACCCTTTAGCAACTCGGTACTACCTCCTATGATCCTTCCCTCTTCCCTCGGGTGGCATCTGCCACACCCTGGGGAAACACTGGACTAATAGATCTTCCCTCAATCTAGTATGATCGCCATATTCGACGAAGATGGTGGTGGCGATGTTGATTTTCAGGAGTTCGTCTCGGGCCTAAGCGCCTTCAGCTCGAAAGGCAACAAGGAAGAGAAATTACATTTCGCATTCAAGGTTTACGATATCGACCGTGATGGCTACATAAGCAACGGGGAGTTGTTCATTGTCCTAAAGATGATGGTAGGGAGCAATCTGAAGGATATGCAGTTGCAGCAGGTACGATCGCCCTTGGCTAGAACATGGCAAATGTAAAAGGAAATTGGATCCTGCCAGGAACAGATCAAGGGCGGAATAGATTCAAGGACGGGAAATTGGGTATTGTTGGCTGACGTCTGACGTTTGAGCAGATCGTGGATAAGACCATCATGGAGGCAGATCTCGATAAAGACGGCAAGATTAGCTTTGAGGAATTCACGAAGATGGTGGAGAACACCGATGTTTCAATGAGCATGACATTAGGTGAGTCTCTTTGACAATGCCTCCGTCCCAAATTGCCATCATCTGTCCTTGCGCATACGGCTCCTGGATGTCTCTCTAAGTAGGCCACGAAAACTGATTACTGCTACAGATCAATTCTAGATTATACCCTGAGCAATGATTTATCAAGCAGTCAGAGTCTCGCAGTCTGTTAGCAAGCCGCCAAGGGACAAGCAGAGAAAAATCTTTACAAAATTCAACCGTCGACGTCGATTTTCAGGGGAACTGCGGCCGTGGAGGTGGAACAACGCGATCCTAGAGGTTACGAGAATTGATTCCATGCAATCTTCTAAATCATTTGACCCATGCCATGTAACCTATATACCCACACCACCATTCCAGGGTCTACGTGCGCAAGGGCACCCTGTAGACCAAGATGACCATGTACATTTACTACTCACATTACACTTCACAACACGCGTTCCATAATCCTGATTGCCGCACTTCACCCCGACATATGACAAAGCGCATCATCTGGCCCAAATGTCTCCAAAATCTGCAAACGCAATGTATCCAGCCTTACGCCTCATGCCAGATTGGTGCCATGTACCTAGACATGCGTTAGACCCACATGCATTGTCGATCCCTACCTATCCTAACGACAAGGCTGCAGCGTCGATCATCGTCGGATTCGGAGGTGAAGCTGAACGACCTGTTTGCGACAGACTGGCGCGAACGCGCAATCGCAACAGCGGGGGGGCGCAAAGCTTTGCAAGGAATAGAGTAGGGATCTTTTCCAGCTGGAAGAGTGAAGCACACCTTTGGAATAGCTCTATATTCTATATATATTACACAGGGCTGTCTTGGGCCCTAAGGTAGTCTCGCAGGCATGAACGCCTGCTTCACGCATTTTATTGCCACTGCCAAGCTTCCAGCTCCTGCCTCTTCCCCGTATGCAGTTGCATCTAGAGCTGTGAAGTAGAAAGGTCGAAGCCCGTTCGCCCTGTAACGCAAAACTAGCTCATTTCGCTCTGTCTAGGTATCCCTGCTCGCCTCTCACAAGGGATATCGTATGGTATGAATGTGTAGAATTATTGACGAATGAATAAGCTGATGCATGCACGAAAAAATGATAATGTTGCCTCCCAGGGTATATTGATAAATGAAATAATACTCCGATCTTCCGAATGTGCCCGTGAAGGCTGTGTAAATCTATTCCGTAATATAAGCATGGCGTAGTGTCGTGATACAATTGATAGAGAGTGTGTCAAGGCATTGTCTGTGCTGAATGACAGGTTGCTCGTGGATGGTGAGGTTGTGTGTGGTGTCGGAGTCGTACGTATGTATGCAATGAGAATGTACAGAGTGTGGCGTATTAATTGAAAGTGCTAAGATGGGTTTTGGGTTCGAAAATTTTGACTAATGTGAGGATCTCTAAATATAAATTCATTCAGTGCTACGACTTCGTCTAGCATATAGGAAAACTTACAGACAATAGGCACATAAACAAAAGAGGGGCTCAACGAGCAGCTGTCCCTGGTGCTGGCGGACCGGGTATTGTGCCTGAGTTCTCTGGCTTCTTTTCGCCATCTTCGAGTAGATGCATGCATTGGTGGAACACTGCAAGGAGTCAATGATTGGCATGAAGCCTAATTTGTGAAAAGGCTAAACACTTGCTTACTTATTACAATCTCTTCTTCAGCGACTCCCATCTGGTAGTCAACAAGACCACTTCTTTCCAAGATGTCGCAATGTGCTACTAGCTCTTCCTCCATCTCTTCAAGACCATCCATTGACATCAGGTTTTGCGGTTCGACGGGAGGCTTTCCTGAGTCCTTCATTCGCTGCGTATCGTCTTTCTGGCGCTGAAGGAATGCTAGCCAGCAATTGTTGAAGTTGTCCCAGAGCGTAAGACGCTGTCTATACAACTCTGGTTGATCTTTTGTGTCTCTAGTCAGCCCTGATCAATTTAGCTGAAGCACGAATGTTGTCACGTCAGTTGAAAATTTACCAAGGTCTCCGGCTCTACGAAGAAGCCAATTTGTCAATTTTCTCAATGATGCACCAGCCTCAATTAGTCTTCCTTTTGAGGTGTTTTCATTCGTCTCACATACTGCTCGCTCGTAATTACTTAATTGGTTGCCATACAAGTCGTCATCCTGCTGCGGCAGCGCGGGTAGGTCAGGCTCAGTGCTTTGTTCAATATTTGGTGCCAACGGAGGGAACGTTGATAAAAGTGCAGAGTGTCCAACAATGTTCGACGGACTGTATTGCACTTGAGCATGCATGGCTGTTGGGTAACCCTGACTTATTGTTGTCGGAGCTGATGTTGTAGTCGTTTCGGCTGTGTTATAGTATTGTTGTGGCATTCCAAATTGACTAGACAATACCTCCACTGCTGCGTTTTGACCGGGTTGATAGCCACCCATTTGTCCGTAGGAAGATTGCGCATGGGGACTTTGATGAGCGCTGTACATCATTTGAGGCTGATGAGGCTGGTACGCTGGATGTCGCTGCCTTTGAGACTCGTGTAAATAATCAGGATGATATTGGAATTGCGCTCCCTGGATCTGTGGATTGTTGTACGGCTGGCCGGACCCGTACCCGAAGCCTCCCATATCGGATGGGATCACCGGACCCGCAATCATTGCTGCGGATCCGACAGGTCGTGTTGCTGCTAGCTGTGCTTGTCGAAATCGATCAGAACCATCCCCTTGCGCTGCTCCTCGAAAATGCTGAGGACTCGGTACATTGATGGACTGCGATGCGTAATTGGTGGACTGCGATGCGTAATTGGGATCATACCCTCGAGGAAAGCTTGGCTGCTCATACTGCCTTCTCCGCTGGTCGTCCCCTTCCATTCCACTCTTTCCGCCAGATTTGATGGTCGATGGTGGATCGAAGGCTTTGGTTCTGTGCCCCTGCAGGCGAAGTGGGTATCGTTGCGTATGCCAGTTTGTCGGCCGGGTTTAAGGCGTCTGGGAGCAAGTGAAATGCGTTTGGATGTGCGTTGAGGAGTATTCTTTAGACAGATTGCTGCGAGAGGCCGGGCACCTATGCCGAGAGTGTGACAACTAGAACAGTGATTAGAGACACATGGTAGCCTTCACGAGGGAATAACGCATATTCGAGAGACTCACCAATGGTTCGGTAGGGCGACAGAGCCAGTCTGAATCTCCCAGAAATTCATAGGCTCATGTGAAGGTGGTGACTTCCCCAAGGAAGAAGAACGATGTGCTTTCCGAATTGAAATGATCGACCCAAAGGCAGGGGTGTCCCCACATTAAATGAATGAACAGGTCGTTGCTGGGTTCTAAAATAGCAATTGGACAGATCACAGTGAGAAGGACAGAAGTCGAAGGATGACAACAATATTGTGGTTCGGGCCGACCAATCTTGTCAGGTCAGCATCCTTCCAGTCGTTGGAATAGCCTGATCAGATCCTTCGGATGTGCAGCGATGATGGGCACCGGGATGCTGCAGTAAGGCGGCCTGCCTTGCCTCATGCAGCTGCAAAGAGTGAATGTCGATTGGGGCGAAGGATCAGCGGTCGTAAGGCACCAACCAAACTTGGTGGGAGCAAGGTCGCAACCGGATTTATCGAGTTGCGACGGGCCTGCCCTTCAGAGAAGATGCTTCGGATGCAGGTTATGCTGTCAAAAGTGGCAACGCCTCGATTGGAATCGAGGAGCTTAGGGATACAGCAATAATGCAAACATAGACATTCGACTAGGCAGCGTAAGGTATGAATATGAAATACCCAGTCAATAAGGTACTTTATAAGATAGGCATACGCAAATCTGCGGCATCTGCGATTCCTTTAGCTTTGATGTGGTCTGAGAGTTTCGGGCTGTACAAGGCCCATTTATGAGGAAGGTCTGTGTCTTCGTGGCAAGTGCTAAATATGAAGCCAATGTGTGTCTTCAATCGCGCCTGTTACGTGTCGACAGAGACGCGATGAGGGAGCGCTGTCTGCTCAGAGGAGTTGACAAGCGCGAAGGATTATGTCTGGCACTGATGCACTCTCTTGTACGTCCGAGCGATATACCGATTTGTGACAGCGAGAAAGACATTCGGCAAAGCAGCAGGAACAAGCAAACCATCAACCAGCAACCTAGGAGTTAGAATAATGAGTACCGTGCTTTATGCCTTCTGAGTTTTCAAGTCCATTCCATGCAGGTCATTCTGATTCGAGAAGATTGAAGATTTGACCGGCGGGGGCTTTTGAATTGGCATGAACTCTCTTCTAGCGCTCGTCATACAAATTTCTCCTTGTTACCTTTCTTGTTATTATTGCCCCGAACCAGACTATTCCACGAGTACCAGGCCGGGGGACAGAAAGAGCATCGTATGCCTCCGTCAAACACCCGCTTTCTTGGGGCAAACAAGGAGGCTCAATTGGTATTCTCATTGGTGCCCTGGCTGAGGCTATGGTCGCTGAGCGCGGGCCTACTGGCCGTTTCAAGTCTGAGGTCCCCTTCGACCCGACCAGGTCTTACTCCTGAGCTGAGTCTACCATACAACAGTGCGAGTAAGCAGAAGCCCAAAAAGGTCTCATTATTGTTGGTGGCCAACAATGACCATCACCAGAAACAGCCTAATTGACATATCAGATCAAGATCAGATTCAGCTCCCTCCAGCAGGGAGCCTAGCCGGCAGTAAAAGCAACGCTTACGGCACTAGTACTGCGGCATTCCAGACTCGGCAGAGGCCCATGCTCCTCATGCTCTCTCTCAACTTCCTGATGCTGTTGTTCCTTTCAATCGTTTGAAAGACGTGCTCCTCGCCACCTTCTCCCACAGGTTAGGATCAGCATAGATGACGAAGCTTGTCCATATGCTCTGCCAAAATTACAATAAGAGTGAGGCGCTACATTGATGTGTGCCGGTTGGGCAGCACTGGTCGACGTGGAGTGTCAAATTTAAGTCATCGGTTCAGAGAGCCAAAGCACAAATTGATATGAGACTCTATTAATATGCGCTTAGTACGCTGTCAAGCATTTCAGCAAATTTGGCCATTGGGTACCGACGGCGGCAGGGGGAGAAGATCAGTTTGTCGATCACCGCCTCGGGTGCAATCCAAGGACCCAAGCTCCTAGGGTAAGGCAGGCTCGGTAGGCTAATTGAGATAGTAGCCTCGAGGCTCAATTTCCAGGGTATCGATGATTGGGGTTAGAGACAAAACAAAGCAGCCAATCAGCTCCTCAATTGGCAATTGCTTTTCACAGCATTCTGCTTGTCTTCAACCACCAAATCATCAGAGTACTCGTAGATGACTACGACGTAGCTAATTCTTTTGTCACTCATACTCAGTGACGCTGTGAGTTGAGCGGAAGCCCCTCAAGCTTACGGAGCAAGGTAACCTGGGGGCCGAAACGCTCTACTGCAGGTACCCTCGAGTCCCCTAAAGTCAATGGTGACCTAGAACAATCCTTAGGCGGCGAGGGCGGACAGTCATATTCAAGGCTGAGGAGTGAGTCTGACACATCGACGATACCAAAGTCACACTTTCTGACGAGTCTCATCTTCGGGGTTGGTGATCTCCTTGGAACACATCCTTAAATTGAAGGATTTTCCAACAACCCTTTCGGGCATCCCAACGTTGGCCATCAAGGTTGGGGTGTTGAGACGACTGATACGCCGCAACAGATACCATAAATGCATTTTTTCCGCCCATCTTACCAGCGAGGCTTTCAGCTGCACTCGTGGCTGTATCCCAACTCAGTGCAAGGCTTTCCGGGAACAGCTATCGTTTATGGTAATGCTCACCCGATCTGCCAGTGCGTGCGGTAAATGGGGCCAACTTTTGCGAGACTCGGAGAGTGTCATTGCGTTCTCTGAGTCCCAGTCACTGGTGTTCGGAAACGTGGATTTGGCCAGTGTCCAACCTCTAGACTGTCTTGGTTGGGAAGTGGAGTCCGCAATCAGATTGCTGCGCAAAATGCCCCAAAAATCTGAAAACACAGTACAATAAGAGATCCATCGAGTGATGAGGGATCCACGAAGCACGCCGTATATCTCTAGTGCCAAGATTATAATGTGCAGTTTGGCTGTCCTTGAAATACTGCGCCGTCTTCTTACCAATAGTGCAAATTCGAAAGGTCTATACGGTCCTCGCAGAGCTTCAAACCAATGAAGAAGATGAGACAATACTGCGGCTGTGAAGAGTTTTTTGCCTAAGTCGCTTTAGAGCCTTTCTTATCATGCTGTGGTCATCGTCCATCTCATGGCCGGCATTGAAAGTATTTTCTGTCCATGTCCGCTCAAATTCAATCTACACTTATCGAGTCATTCTGCATTTCACATGCGGCTGGTTCTACCTAAGACTCTGCTCCATTAGGATGCTGTTGAAAGCGTTCCCTTCCCTTCTTTTTCCAAACATCGTTGCAAGCAACTAGGTGCCGAGCTTGATGCTGCGACCCTTCGAATGGTCTCTGCTAGGAAAGTGTGAGATCTTGACGTGGGGCCTGGCTTTCGGCTCCACCTGATGGTATAGGATAGACGTATTATCGAAGTGGCAACGAACGTCCCAGGATTGTTTTGGAACTCCCTAACGCGCATGGGCAGCTTCAAACGACTCAATCGTGGCGGCTTGGGGTCGATGCCCAGGCCATCTTTTTTTAGCTTTGGGAAAGTCTTCTCTCAAGTATTCACCAAAAACATTTGAAAGGTCTGATGCTGTGTCGACCTCGGCGTGTTGCGGTGGACTTTGCGGCGCTTCGGCGTCAAGTTTCGAGACCACTGCACGTCGACCTTTTAGCGCAAGGCTGTACGTACGTATATCAAACATTGGTGGACAAAACCACGCATTTGAATTCACTTTCTGGTCACCCGAAGCGCTGTTTGTCCACTGGCTGCATCCTGCGCACCAAGCCCAGCGATTTGCTGGAGCTTATCAAGAAAATGCTAGACCTCGCGGCTACGTACCGTTGTGTTCTACTGCCACGCACGACATGATTCCTTCTGTACACATATTCGAGGATAAGCATTGAGCACAAGAAGTGAGGTTTCTAAGTCATCTATCCAAAAATATGTCTACACACCACTCTTTCGATAATTGTGTTTACGCCTTGCCAAAGCAAAGCACATTGCTAGTCTGGTAGTACCAGGTGCTGCAAGCCCATGATAAGTTCTCGGTCTATCACATGCAATTTCCAATTTCCCGAAGAGCTTCCAGTGGCCATTTCGATACTGGACTGGTTCGACTACGAGTTTTGTGATTGAGAAGGGTTAATCAAATAAGTCAGCGCAACAATCTTGCTCTGAAAAAAAGGCACCTCACTCAGAGGACTCTAATTCCGAGTCTGGGTCCTTCATATGTCCATAGACTACTTAAACGCGGCTTTTCTTTCCATCAAGAACTTTCCCACTCTTTCTTCGATATCACCAGCTATTACCCCTCTCGACAGCATTACTCGAGCTACAAGTTAGATGATGCGATCTCTTCTATATCTTATGGTAAGGCACAGCGATCTGGTAACAGGGCCACCCAAGAAGAAAGGAGGGTGAGGCGTTTCCTGAGTATAGCCTAAGAAGGGGCTTGATGTGGGCTGAGAAACAGCAGGGCAGGAAAGCACTTGAGGAATCGTAGCGAGCAGAGTCCGTTAGGAAGGGGCGACTCGGGATAGAGCTTTCCTGCCGAAAAGATATCGCGATAGTCCTCGCACTCACGCGCCTTGCGCTTGCATTGACATCACAGATTTTGCTCTATGTATTCAACGCACGAAAAGAAGTTGTCGTTCGTTCAACGCCCAGTACAATTGAGCCATACCTTGGTCGTAAATGAAAAGTAGTACCCCTATCTAAACAAAAACCATGATTTTGTTTTGAAACCCGTTGCGATCAAACCTATTCTGTAAGTTCTGTTGGTTTTTTTGTGTTTTTTTGAATGCTCCTTTACCTTCATTCTTTCCCATCATCAATATGAATAGCATTATAGTGTTCTACTAGCGTATGTACAGTACGTATGAAGTTACAGGATGCGACTATCTCTTGACCCAGGCGGGCATCTTTCTTGCCTTTACGTGCCCCGGCTTCTTCCTCTCTACACGCCTTGGATCTCTTGTAACGCAGCCAGCTATCGAATCATCAGTCAATTTCTCCAAACGTGGACCTCCAGAATCACAGCTCACCTCTCCTCAATGCCGGCTTCAGCGCTGGCTCAAAAACCATCAAGGCCTTCGCCGCTCCCAAGGTAATGGCCTCTGCCTGTCCCGTGCTCCCACCCCCGCTCACTAACGCCCAAACATTATACTTGTCCATTCTTCCCGTAGCCTTAAGAGCCCACAGCGCGCTCTCCCTATCATGAATCCTCCCAAACGCAGTATTGATGCTCTTCCCATTGACCAACACCTCTCCTTCCCCTTGCACAAGATAGACCTTCGCTGAACTCGACTTCCTCCTTCCAACCCCACATGCGCGCCCCACTTCGTCAATAATGGAGGGGCGCCTGGTTACGGCATAGGGATCGACATCTCGTTTGTAGATTTCCATTGCGGCTTTGAGAGAGGCCGGCATTACGGAAGGGTGGATGCGGTTTAGTCGCTGGAGTACTTCGACAATTTTATGGTATTTAGCTGCACGGACTGGCTCGCCACAAAGGAGACGGTATTGCGTGACTGTTCGCCATGCTACGCGCGGAGCTTGGGCTGGAGGAAGGGTAGGAAGGGTCTGGTACTTTCGGAGGAGCGCAAGGAGGTTGAGGTAGTTGTCTGTGGAGTCTGGTCTGCCGGTAAAATATGAGGGCGAGGCTGGCACGACGCGAGCATTTTGAGGGTTAGGTGGTGGGAGGTTGTCGAGTTCGATTGGAGGTGCTGCTATAGCTCGAGATGGTTTCGTAGAGGTAAAAGACCTTTTTTGAGCAGAGAATTGCATTCTACAATGACATTGAGGGCATTGTCGGAATGACAGCCTCCAAGGGAACTTGAGAGACATAGTATGCCAGGTTCAATAACCACCAGATTTGATGTCCTCTGTCAATCCGCAATGATCGAAGACGCCAAGAATGAGGCGGTAGATCGTCGGCGTTCAATCCCCTAGCGCAATGTCGGAAAACCACCAAGCACACAAATTTCTGACTCGACAGAACAAGTCCGACATCACGAACGCCTTCTCTAAACGACTTACAGCTTTAAAAATGGCATTCGGAAAGCTCTACACACGTGAGGTAGCTCGTCTTACCAAAGGGGCAACATTTTCCCAGCACACTGACCGTGACTCTCTCAGGGTAACCCACGTTCCATAGCCATTCGAGCTGTAGCCAAGGCGAACAAGCTCGATCTCGAGATCGTGGACACCGACAGCACAAAGGGACCTCTCGATACCGAGTATCTGAAGCTCAACAAGCTAGGCCTCGTACCCTCATTCGTTGGCGCGGACGGCTACGAATTGACTGAGTCTATCGCCATTGCCATCTACAGTACGTCCTCCTCGTACCAGCGCGCTGAGCATTCTCCGTGTACATACATGATGAGAAACATTATCAATCACAGTTATCCCTGTCTGAAGACTACTGTTGAGATTTTATTCACACTCTGATCCGTCCTGCGCTTCTCCCATTTGTCCTTCAACACCCACGACTAGAGGCAGAAGCTAACGCTCCACAGTCACCTCACAAAACGAGAAGACGAGTCTCCTTGGTAAGACTAAGCAGGACTACGCTTCCATAGTCCGTTGGATGTCCTTTGCCAATCATGAGGTCCTTCCCCCAATTGGATCTTGGTTTCGCCCTCTCGTTGGCCGTGATCCATACAACAAGAAGAATGTCGATGATGCTAGTAAGAAAGCCCTCAAGGCTGTCAGCGTCCTCGAAGAACATCTCTTGGTTCACACTTTCCTTGTTGGTGACCGTATCACCCTTGCCGACCTTTTCACTGCTGGCATAATTTCTCGCGGCTTTCAATACTTCTTTGATAAGCAGTGGCGCGAGGAACACCCCTGTGTCACTCGATGGTACGAGACGGTATATAACCAGCCTATCTACTCCGCTGTCGTCGACAAGCTCCAATTCATCGATGAGGCGATCAAGAATGTGGCACCCAAGTCTGATAAGCAGGACAAGCCAAAGAAAGAGCAACCAAAAAAGCAGGAGCCTAAGCCCAAACCAAAGGAGGTTGAAGAGGAGGAAGAAGAGGAAGACAAGCCCGCCCCTAAGCCCAAACACCCTCTCGAAGCTCTTCCCAAGCCCACATTCGCTCTTGATGACATGAAACGTAGTTACTCGAACGAGGAGACGCGTGAAGTAGCGCTGCCATTCTTCTGGAAGAATTTCAATGGAGAGGAATACTCATTGTGGAAATGCGACTACAAGTATAATGAGGAGCTTACTCAGGTATTCATGAGTTCCAACCTTATTAGTATGGTCTACCCATTCCCGTCAAGACCCGTGCTCAATACTAACATGTGACAGCTGGGTTCTTCACCCGTCTCGAAGCCTCTCGTAAGTACATCTTTGGAGCCGCTTCCGTCTACGGTGTCAAGAACGACTCGATCATCCAAGGTGCATTCGTCGTTCGTGGCCAAGATGCAGAGCCTGCTTTCGACGTCGCTCCAGACTACGAGAGCTTTGAATTCGTCAAACTTGACCCCAGCAAGGCAGAGGACAAAGAATTCATCAACGATCAATGGAGCTGGGATAAGCCAGCTGTACTTGACGGAAAGACGTACGAATGGGCTGACGGTAAGATCTTCAAGTAAGGATGTCAATACGATGTCCACTCGAAGGTTAGAGCATGACCGAATGAGGGTATGAAGAAAGTGGACATGCGTGCTAGACGGGGAATCAGAGGCGTGACATTGAGCGTTTACGTATGGCCATAGCCAGTCTTGCTTATACAAGCTCAATGCCGTAGATATGGCTGCATGAAAAGCCAGAAAAAAATGAAGCCATGGTATTTACGCGTCACAAGTATCTGCAACGCAACTGCATTGACTTTAGCTTCACCTATGTAACTATGCAATTGGCTATGTTTGGTGTGCATTCCCAAGGCTTGTAATCCACGAGCCTCAACAAGCCAGCCAACTTGCTAGCAGTCCAGGTACATGTGTCATGATGGTGAGAAGAATCTCAAGGCCCATCTAGCAGGATCCTGTCAAAGCCCGATATCTTTTGCTTGGATACCTCGGCGGGTTTCAATTCATGAACTAAGCGTGTAAACATATGCTCAATGCTTTTTCTCGAGGCTTAACATACAAGCTGGGCTCGACAGTAGCGTCTAGTGATTTCAAGCTCGACGGCCTCGGCAGAGACTATACTTCACAGCGAGCTGCGCTTCCCATTTGCGCACGTTCATCGCGTTTCATGCGATATTCCATGGCAGCTAGAAGACGGTCCATGGTCAAATTTGGTATCAAACGTACTGCACTAAACAAGAGTTTGTTCGGCGCCCGAGGGACCCAGTAAAGTGTCATTTTCGAGCGGCGGAAAAATGGGATGCAAAGCGTAGACCGGCCCTTTCGATTCCTCGCCGTCAAAGAGCAAGAAGTTCTGAATCGGCTGTTCTCTCTGACCAAGAACATTGATAACATCCTGGGCAAGCTGACCACCAAGGAAAGCCGTGACTGGCGCAATCTCACTTCCGATGTTCTGGAGAAAACTTCGAAGGAATTCGCTCTTCAAGGTGTCCGTCGGTAGCTGCAATTCCTTATGCTTTTCCGTTGCTAAGGTCGTAAAGAGTACCAGATCTGGCTGCGTATGGGAGGGCCGCGCGCCGGATATGCTCTGAAATTCCCACAAGGCCCGTAAGCAAGTTAGAAGAGGAGTGACCTGCATTTTGCGCCTTCGGGAGGTGGTCTGCTCAGTGGGTAGCGGCGAGGTGTTGGCAAGTATGATTGGGGAGTAGATTTCTCGCTTTGTTACCATTTCCACGACTTTGCCGTTCTCCTTCTTAGTGCTGGTTGCGATGATTGATCGGGTCATTGTCTCGGCAGTGAGTGCTGTAGGACGATTTGATTTCTCGCGTTCTATTACATAGTCGTGACTGATGAGATCTGCGAAAATGTAACCATAAAAGCCGTGGGACTCTGTGGCGTAAAATGGTCTATGACACAAACGACAAGAGGCATTGATGGTTGAGAGAGTGGGCAGATCGAGATCGGTGGCAATGACCATGTCGTATGGCGCATAGAAGTCGGGGGTCTTGAATTGGATGTCCTCGATTTCGACATGGACTGAGACCCTTGGATTGAGCTTCCGGATTTGAGGTGCTACTGCCTCTGCACGCTAGGGTTTATTAGTAGGTTGAAGTGCAATTGAATTCGAAATTTGATATCCCGTACGTTTTTGCCTATATCTTGCTCAGAAATCAAGAATTGTGCCCCTAGATCGTCTTCCACCACAGGTGAGCTGTCTAGCACGGTTAGAGAGCCTACGCCTGCAAGGACAAGGTTCTTGGCGATCTCATTCGACAGAGCTCTCATGGTAATCAAGAGAACGTTCGCGGTCCGAAGCCTGGGACGCATCAGTCAATGCATAACGCGGTGGACCTATCTCTGGGCTTGGGCTTGGACTTAGGCGTACCTCTCTTGGGCTTTGACGCCCCAAAGCCGTATTTGCCTGTCGTACAAGGCAATCTCATCTAAGTCGCGCTGATTCAGCCATGCAATAAATGGCTACATTTGGGGGAAATTGGTACCTACCTGCACTGATCCCTTGGGGTTGAGCTTGCGCATCGAATTGAGGTTGGGTGTTGTTCTGAAGCTGTGTCTGGTTTGAACTTTGAGTTGCAAGAATTGAATTTCCATTGGTCATTGACGTAGTGCCGTTGGTGACAGGAAGCTGAGGTGCCGTCTGATCAATGGATTCCATTATGTGTGGCGATCTTGTCTCTCGAAAATGATGGAGGTTGATGAGTAGAAAGAAAGATGTTGAAATGGGTCAAAGCTAAAGGGAGAATAGGTATGGTATCCTAGCAAGCTGGTAAACATTGAAACATATCAAAACGGCTGGATTAGGTACCGTACCTACTCAGGCGGGTTTTTAATGTTTGCCAGGCTAAGCCTAATACGGATGCTCTCGTCCTCATTGATACAGCTTTTAATATTTGCTCTACAGACTATCCACTCTCAAGATACTATAAGAAGCATACGGGCAGTAAGCTGTTTAATTTACTAAGGTCAGCGATTCCTTATTATAGGTAAATAAAGGTGTAAAATATCCGGCTTATAGTATCAGCCCGAGGGCTACGTACGCGCTATTCTCCTATAATTCAATAGCTGATTTACTAAAAATTTAAACTACTATCATAAAGACCAAGGCCTTAAGAAGATATAGGTATAGTATTAGAACGTTAGATATACGGATAATGGTGGTACAGCGAGGATAGTAAGATGGTGTTTTTGGTGTAGCTAACACGTATTCGGCTTAGCCTGGCAAACAGTAAAAACCCGCCTGAGTAGGCTTAAGTGGGTAAAGTAAGCTTAGGTACCTTAGGCGAGGTAGGCCACTTACCTTAGGGCTGGGGCTTATCGCACTAGCTCGGTATGACGTTTTAGCGTCCGCGCGCCTTACGCGGAGGGTCCCTAGACTCCCTAGACACGTACTATCACCGTTCCGAGGTTATATCAGCCTGTTGATGTTTAACCCACGATTAGCAAGAAAGACGACTGTTAATAACACGTTCAAAGTGGTAAGACGTAAATGCAGTCTATCACCTAGTCTCTTTCCCTGTGTGTGAGACAAGGTCGTTCGCTTTCGCTTTGTCGAACATGGTACGTGCGGTGATTCAATTTCTTCCAGCCTACACTGAAGGATTGGTCACGCTTTGGAAACCACTGACTAATTTCATGTTATTCCAGTCTGGTAATTTTGACTTTCCACCCGCATCTACCAGGCAGGCAACAGTTTCGTCCCTGAACGAGGAGGCAAGTAGCATCGTGCGAGAAGCCAGGGCCCAAAGAAACATTCTCCGACGCAGACTCGAAGAGGTACAACGGCTCAGAGACCACCTTGGCGAATCGAACCCAAGTCACCGTCTTAGTATGGAACCGTCATTCTTACAGGATGATATCCTTCGACGGCGAGTTGCACAAGCCACTGCAGCTCAAGAACAGGGAGCAGTACAACCACCCACTTCTGCAGTGAGGTCGCGGCTCGATAGGGCGGGTACAAGAGCTCGTCACCGCATTCAAAACCGCCCTTCTCCTTCTGGAACAGGCGTGACTGTACAGCAAGCGGTGGAGCAACTCAATGAAGCGAGCTCGAACCTCAGCTCACTGCTCGACCAACCCATACCGAGGATCGGATCTCCAGACATGACTACAAGGGAGTATTCAGGAGAAGCAGAGGTCAATAGGAGACGGGCGAAGCGCCGCAAGTTGGACTCCGAGGCTCCGACCAAAGGTCACTTGAATGGCTTTAGTTATGGTTACCGAGGCCAAGTGGTTTCTGGACCTCTAAAGATGGAGATCGCCAGCTGCGACGGGGGTCTCCATGCCGAAGCAGCGAGACTTGGAAGAGAATACAGCCGAGAAAACGTTCTGCGGAACGACAGAAGCGTTTATTGCACTGATAGCAGCAAGTGTAATCTGATATTGAGGCACATGGGCGAGACAACGTTCTGTCTGAAAAAGCTGGTCATTAAAGCTCCAGAAAGTGGCTTTACAGCCCCTATCCAAGAGGGTATGATATTTGTCGCAATGGAAGCAGACGGCCTTCTCGCTCGTACTTCTCAATACCAGTTGCGGGAGTCTAGACCGCCTGGAGACCTTGAAGAAGATGAAGAGCCAAGGGTCGTCATGAGAACTTCACGTTCACCACGCGTACCGGCAGATGTCGGTGAAGCTAGGCAACAAAGCACCTACTCTATGACTGAGTACCGTCCAACTTCCCGCCGACGAGACTCAAACGGTAACCGAATAGTACCACCCCCAGTATCTGACCTCATGCCCCGCACTCTTCGATACAACAACGAAGCAAGCAGCACCTTGAGCAGTAGCAACCCCTTTCCTATCGATCTAGACTTTCAATCTCTTCCGTCTCCACCCACCACTACCCCCGCAGAACCCTCGGACTTCGCTGTGACAACCACCTGCGATTCGCCTTCATCAGATGAAGAAGAACCTTCGAGCGCTGCGACTCTCGCTGACTTGTACCGCCGCGATCATATGCCACCGCCCTACGATCCCTCCTCGACCGATTCTGACAGCGAAGAGGGCCTCGAACGGGCGATGCGCAGAGCAAGGGAATTGGGGATTCCACCAGTTCGGGTTTACCGCAGGCATAGGCGTAGAACTGCCCCTAGCAGAATCGAGGTTGCTGACACAGATGAGAAGGGTGACGAGTTATTACAGCCACATGCGAGGTTCTTTATCGAGAAGGAGAGAAGTGTTGTTAGTATCAAGTTCGATCCGCCGGTGTATGTCTTCTAGTCCCATGCGCACCATATACTGATTTGGAGCACAGGTCTGGCAGATACATTCTGTTAAAGCTCTGGAGCCCTGCCAAGGATCAGAATATTGATATTCAAAGCGTCGTTGCGCATGGTTTTGCGGGGCCAAGGTTCTTCCCCGCGACGCAGATGATGTGAGCGGTCTTGAATTAGGAATTGGTATCAACATTTAGTCAGGCAGGCATTCCTTTTGACAGTATATTATGATGGGTTCGTGCCCATTCTCTCAGGGTCTCAACGAGATCGACGCATCTTGGGGCGAAGTAGTGGGTACATGCCAATACCTACCGAGAGGTAACTTTTTGAATCATTCGCGCAACCAATGAGCATCCCACTTTGTGTAAAGTTTTATGATTCGATAAAGATCGCTGTCTGCAGATCAATGACAAAACCCGCCTTGCTGTGGTATCCTAAGCTAAATAAAAGGGTAAAGCTCAACCCGTCGCAAGAGAAACATTGAAGGCGAAAAATGCGGGAAAAGATGAAGATCTGTGCTCCCACAAAGCCGCTGTGAAAAGCTGGACTTATCCTGTCACTTTGGTAGATGTGGGCGCGCCTGCCCTAGCCTGCATGCAAAAATGATGGTGATAAACTCAATTCCTGACCTCAAAACCCTCACTGTCTCCGTCCTGCCGCCTCCATTCATTCACGTCGTGATTCGTCTTCTCTCGTATGGCTGTCAGAAAGCACCTGGAATTCTCTCAGGCGAGAAGTTTCGGTCAACAAACGACAACATCTGCAGGGTCTGAACCTGTGTTGACGCTATTTGACACAAAGCCTCCATAATCAGCCAGCCGTATCGGCGTCTGCTGCGGAAGTTCAAAATCCAACCCAATGCCACTATCGTCGTGGCCCTGGTCCATTTGCGCTTCTTTCCCCATGTATTGGGGTAATTGATGCTTCATAGGCGGGGTCTGCACTCTATTCATCTGCGGAGGTCCAATGTCACGGCTTGGAGGAGGCTGGCTGAATGCATCCCTCTGCATGGGAGGATCCACGTGAGCGTGTTCCTGGTGCAAGCCGTTCCTAAGTTCAACACTTCCGTAACGGCTCTGTCCCTCGGTGGTATCGCTGTAACCAGTCCTTGGTCTAGACGCGCCGTAGATATCGTCCCTTTCATCCACGCTAAAGCCTGCGACATTTGCAGAGCGTTTTCTGGGCCTCATCTCCATGACACTTGGTGAATTCTCCAAAAAGCCTCCTTTCTCTGCAAGCCACTGGAGCATCTCGTCGACCCAGACCTTCGTCACCCACCATGATCCGAAGCTTGGTGCTGTAGCCATGGTGATGTCACGCAAGGCAGCGGAACTAACCTCCCCAGCACATTGAAGCAAAACGCGCGCATCGACACCAGGGAAGCGAGAAGGAAGCTCTTGTAAGAAAGTAGTCCAGCGGTCGAGAACACCAGAGGTAGAGCTGCCATCCAATTCCGGATGTGCGTGAGTCGAGAAATTTGAGCTTGCACTAGAAGCAGCATTGGCATAGATAGATTGCATTCCCTGATAGGTTGTAGCCCTCAATGGGCCTAGAAGATGACGCACATCGTTCGTCAGGATCTGAAGAGTTCGCGTATATCCACCATTAGGAAGACTACTCTCAGCAACGCTGACGGCCTTAACACAACACACCCAGTCGTACCACATCTGGTCTCGGTTAGCATCATTGGTGAGGATGTTAGCTGTAGCATGAGCCGTTGCATTGACACGCAACAGGCGATCGATGAGTCCGGCAAATATGGTAGCTGGACCAAGCTTCGCATCACGAACATGCTGAGGATGATTTGAAAAGGTGTTGTTAATGTGACTACCGAGTTTGGCAGATATATTCCGGAAAGTATCGATGACCTTGGGTGGCATGACCTGAAGAGCTAGCGGCGAGACGAAACGAATCATCTTTTGATACATGAGCCAGTCACATTCTCTAACCCAGGTCGCAACATCTGGATGTGCAAGTAACTTCTGGACAGGAACGGTCAATGTTCCATGGAACGAGGTGAAATGGTGCCAAAACATCTTCTCTTTGCAGAACCGGAAGCAGTCAATAACGGAGATGCAATGTGTTCGGTAAAGTGCTATCAGTGCATTTGCAGAGTCGGCATCGGTCCCGGGGGGCAGGTAGCTCTGCAAGCTGGGTAGTTCAATTGGCTCATTCTGAACATAAGGCGGCTCTTGATAGCTTGGAAACTTAAGTTGTCGGCGAACCATGTTTGGACCTGAAGGGCCTTGATGGAGGGTTGGCAATGAAGGATTGAGATACAAACAACCCGGCGCGTTTATTCTCGGTGCTTCTTGCGGCATTGAGTCAGAGTTGAGAGGTATGTTGGGTGAGGGAAAGATTGCGGTGTCTGCTGGAAGCTGGGCTCTTGGTCTGTGGCAAGGTCTGTGATTAGAGCACGCCTTGAAAATTCTTGACAAAAAACAAATTCAACAGCTCGCGTTAGGGTTGATGACGCGCGACTCAAAACTCACCTTCTGGCTGCTACGTTTTCCGTTGCTCCAACAACATGTCCAAGGCCGTGATCTCCCTCGTCACCTTCTAATTTATCGTCTATCAAAGCAAGGTCAACATAATGATATTTGGATTCTCCTCGCACGCCAAGTCTACGAGTCTGGAGCCCAGGGAATATGATTCGAACGAGTTTTCCGAAACTGGCTGGATTTAAGGGAGGCACTCTCTCGGTACCGCATCTTGTTGCATAAAGAGAGAAAACCCGGCTTCGTGGAACTGAGCTGTTACTCTTTTGGCAGACAGTGTTCAGCCTAACTATTGGTTAGTCTGCAAGGATAGAACACCATCAGAATTCTTGATCTCACCAATTCATTGCGAATATCTGTTTGGTCTTCTCTGCCTTCGGTCCTCGCTCATTTGCAAGAACTGCAGAAGCAACATCTTGCAAGTCTCGGTGCTTATTCTCTGCGAACAGTCTTCTGAGCTCTTGATCATTTGCAATGCTGGAGGCAGAACCTTTCTTTTTCCTCATCTCACCCATTCCCCCTTCGTCTTGTGTCTGATCATCTGCGAAGTTAACGGCACCAAAGTGTGGAAGCCCTTTTCCCTCATAAGAGAGTTGGTGGTTCAATATAGGCCCCATCCCTTCGCGCGTCTCATTATACAAATGATCCACACTCATCGCTCGCGCCCTCGACGTGTGGTCTTGCAATGATGGGTCGATTGCATAGCCATTGTTGGGATTGGTCAACTGGTGTTCAGACTGAGTAATCATCTCCTCTGCAGTGTACTGCAAGGCCTGAGGATGACCTGATGCTGAATATGTGGAACCGGATACAGGCTGATACTGCTGCGGTGGTGGGGCGCTTGTGGTGTTTATACTTGTTGTCGATGCGCGGGAAATCGGTCTTGGACGGCTGCTCGTGGTGGATCCGGACGTGCTAGATCTTGCTCTAGCAAGATCAGTAGCCATGTCGATAGACAGTGTTTCGTCTTGCGATGTTATCAGGCAGAAGTCAGCCTTCAAACCCCCAAGGTTCACTAGGACAACAAAAACTAAGCAGAAGCGTACAAGATTTTTCGAGGGACACAGCAACCGCGATCGCAGCTCGAGTAATCAGCGGTAGGTATATGCTATGGTCGCCGAGCGAGCGAGCGCACAGGTGGACTTCGAGCGGTCTGGATGGGGAGCGCCGACTTTGTTTATGGAGGTGGCTGGATGGAGAGATTCGCAATCCAGGACGTCGCACGATCAGATAGGTGTCAGAGGAGGCACCAAAACTTCTGGGTAGCCCTTTTCCCAAGTTGAACCAGCTCTCCAATGACCGAGAGGCCTCCGATCGTTGGTGGTGACTTCGAATATTCCGTTGGAATTTGGGTAAACAGAGGTCGCCCTGAGTGATGCGGGTGGATGTCAAGCGCTAAAGGTCTTGGCAGATACATCATCCAACGCCCGAATTCTACATGTTCCATCAACCAGACTTGTTCTGCCAAAATTTCATCAACACCGCATTCGTAGGAAGACAAATACTACTGCAAGTAAAGAAAAGCCAATACCCTCCGCGAATCATCTTTGCCCAATCCGGCTTGCAATCATGTCGTTCCAAGATAGAACACAGCACCAGATCGGTCAGATAGATAAGGAGGTATGCCTTCACCAGCTTGCGATAGCTCTCCTATCTTGCAATAGCTGTCTCTCTGGTCTTTTAACATACTCAGCAAGAGCTCTACTGATAGTGAGATGCTGCAGCTATCCAAATACCCCATGCTCAACAACTTTGAGAAACAAACATCCGTGCCAAAAGTCTACGCTTTCCTTGGCCTTGTCGGGATCTACTTCTTCTTGGTCTTTTTCAATATTGCTGGCGAATTCCTTGTAAACGTTGCTGGCTTCCTTGTCCCCGGCTATTACTCTCTCGAAGCATTGTTCAGCGCAAGCAAAGTTGATGATACCCAAGTAAGACTCCGCTACCTCCCGCCTGCCTGAAATAGATGTGTACTGACCTAGCGATAGTGGCTGACTGTATGTGACGCCTCTTCTATGCTCCATGTGCGTAATACATGGTATTGACAAGTAGTAGTACTGGGTGGTGTACTCCTTCTTGACGGTCTTTGAGAGTGCAGTGAACGCTGTTTACTGGTTCCGTACGTTTACTGTTCCGCGCCTTTTCCAATGTAGCGTCTGACAAGCCGAAGCGTTCTACTACACATTCAAATTTGTCCTCGTTTTGTGGATGGCACTCCCCCAGACTGGGTAAGTCCTAATCTTCACTTTGGAAACGAAGCACGTGACTGATTATCCATTACAGCGGCGCCCAAATCGTCTTCCGATCCTTCATTCAGCCAGTCTTTTCCCGCTTCTTTTCGCAGAGTGGGTCCACCGCGGCGAACCTTCGTTCCCAAGCCGACCAGGCAACCAAGCCCCATGCTATGTAGAGCTTCTCCGGTGAAATGCCCTTAGACAACCCTGGGCTTCCACGGTACAACGGATGTCGAAGGGCTGTTCGACAAAGAAGGAGACTCCAGACAATTGAAAGTCGACGGACATGCATGTAGGGGTTTGCGTACATGTCCACCAACCAGGAACGAGCACGCGACAAAAGAAAGCATGGAGCGTACATGATGCGTACGATAATCATTTCTTTGATCTAATGTGAGTGATTAGCTTGTAGTAGTTAAGGTGCATCATACTGAATACTAGTATTCTGTGCCCAATCCAAAGATGGTACCTTGAAATGATTGTTGAGCGAAGATTGCAGTAACAATACCGTACCTCTACTCATGACTTTACAACTTTGGCTTTAGGTTTTCATACAGAGCAAGACATCGATATGTCAAATAATATGGAAGACACATTGATCAATTCCGTTGACCCGGAGAACAATCAGCGTAATATATATCGAAAGTCTCAAAATATTCCAATGCTACGCCCCCAACCTTCGACGCGTGGGTTCAACTATGCTTGATCAGAAACCGTTTTGCTAAAGCAGAGATTGAAGACATACCTCTATATGGTAGGGAAATGGATTTGTCTCGCTCGTCGTTATTGGGGGTATATGGTCTTTGTCCCGATTCACAATGGTGATGATTTTCATCGCTGTCTTTTGTAATGTTGATCCAATCGCCTTAATCACCTTTGTTCGTTCTGAAAAGCCATCAGCATTGCTGAACGATCCATATGCTTGGATTGCAGCGGAAAGCCTACCAATTTCCGTTCTAGGTGTAGCAAGCGTCACCTCCAAGCACCACGATTCCCAGCAGACCTCCTCATCACCCTTTGCACCGCCTGTAAACCAATTCAAGCCACCTGCCTTCCTTCTTCTTTTCTCAAAGAATTCTACCACGAGCGATCCTCGGATGCTGCTTTTTGGCGATGAGGTAGAAGACAACTGTCTTATCAGCTGGCCAACGCGCGTGTCTATTAAAGTCTCAAGCTCAGGATCCGCAACTAAAGGCAGAGTGAATTCGAGGACTTCTAAGTATGATGGTCTGATGGAGGGAAAGTAGCGATGAAAGAATATTGTATGTAGGACACCTATACATGTCAGCATCCTCGTCTTTTACATTCAAGACTCGCGCGCACCTCGAACGATGTCCTTGATGCATGCGGGGTCTGCGAACACTTCAAGTATATACTGTGGCGGTTTGCGTTGTTCCATAGCACAGACCTAAACTCTGCATTTCATGTGCATGGCTGGTTCAGCTCTCAAGCCCGGAAGATACGCTTGAGAGCTTATCGGCCAGTAGGAAGGAGAGCATGTCATCGCGATTGTTGGATCAGTGGGACAACATAAGGTAACCCCCACCCCGCCACGGAGGCCTCGGCTCTGGCGCTAAGCGCGTCAAAAATGAGTTGACGTGACAGTGTACCGGTGTACGAGTACCACCCAGCCTCTTTTCGTGTACACGAGGCAGATGAATCCACCGCATGAGTGACCCTTTGCTGTCGCGCATAGTCATCGTTGATAGTGCCCGGGATATGAAGTGGTGAAAGTCCGCGCTTTGATAGGAGGTATGATAGATGCTACACGGCGATGGCTCCGGCGCAATCGAACGGGTTTCGCAATTGGATTTGGAGTTATAGGGGTGGGATATCTTGCCGGTCAATATGTCCTTTCAAAGATCACAGAAGCGAGGGAACGTATGGCCGGTGACCGTATAGCGAAAGAGAAGTATGCGACAATGCAGCGCTCGGGGGTAGGCCATGATTAACGCTACATAGCTTGCGTCGACGTTTCCAACACAACCAAGAAGATTGTACTATTACCGTCCTAGAACTTCTACCAACAGTGTCGGAGAACATCATTGAGGCTCAGCCCTCAGAAAGGATACTAGAGGAGCTACAGCAGAAGAAGGCGCAGAGACTGGGAAGAGGAGGTACATCAGATGTAGCCCCTTCAGATCTCTCGTCAGGTACTCAGAGTGCAGCCGATGAGGACAACAAAAGCCTGTCAAGCTTCCAAAGCGACAGCTATGTGCACGCCAGCCATATGGGTGCTCCGAGCTCAGGCAATAGCGACTTAAGACCCCCAAAGAATAAGGCGCAACTGTGGAGTGAGCTTAAGATCAGCTGTACGTGTTATAATCCCGATTTCATCAGCCTAAGCTGACAAGGTTCAGCAATCACAAGGGCCTTTACTCTACTATATACGGTTTCCTTGCTGAGTCTATTGACCAGGATACAGCTCAACCTCCTCGGCCGAAGAAACTACCTCTCGAGCGTCGTATCACTTGCCTCACAATCAACGCACGATCCCACAATAAGTCTTGAGAATCGCGATGACGATAACGTCGAGCAAGCGTACGGCAACGATTTTGAGACGAACCGGAAATACTTGACCTTCAGCTGGTGGTTGTTGCATAAAGGGTGGAGGGAAATCATGGAGAAAGTCGAGACTGCAGTCAAAGAAGTATTTGGACCTTTGAACCCAAGAGAAGATATCTCTCTTGAAAGAATGTCAAATCTCATATTAGATGTACGAAGAAAAGTTGAAGGGGCTACCCCGGAAGAGCGAAAGTGAGCATGCCTATTCACACGTGCCTAATACAGATACTGACTTTGTAGGATTCGCGAATGGCTACATTTCGTTCTTCCACCGCATGATGAGGAGAGCAAGGTTTTACGAGATTCTGGCATGTCCACTGCTCCACCTCCATCACAGCCGCCAACCCTACAAGACCCACTGTCAATGCCATCTCCTCCAGCCTCTCCGTCCCCTGCTTCATCTGTTGCTCAGCCTCTCCGACGGCTTCTAGACGAAACATCCGATATCATTGAATCCCCAATGTTTTCACACGTTCTCACATTACTCCTCGACGCAACATTCTCCCAGTTTGCCGATAAGAAGCTTCGGTCCGAGGCCTACAAACTCCCAGCTCTTACTCAGGAGCCGTTGCCTGAGGCAAGAGTCACGGAATTGTCAGATGCCGATCCGGCTACATCTACAGCGAAATTAGTGAACATACTAGCCGTTATTACGAAAGAAGCCCATATTATAGGTAACGGTGTACCCAACGAGTATGTGCAAGCCTTGGAAGGCGTCACTGAGCTTGAAGGGTTCGCAGCTGTAATTTACAGCAGTAATTTTGAATTTGAGGCGGGATTGCAAGCTGGTGTCAGTCCTGATACCAACGTAATTGGTAGTGAAGATGAGGTCAATCCGAGAGGACAGGATTTAGAGGACATGTCTGTTGCTCAGGCAGATGAAGCTCTAAGGGTCGAGGAAGGTAGTGGGATTATAGACAGGGCTACCGGTATTGTCGACGCTACATGGGGAGGAATCGAGAGTTTTTGGGGGAAAGTGACTAACAGAAGCAACAGTCCATTAACAGGGTGAGTCGCATTTATAGACGCAAATCTGGGCATTTCAATGGCGACGCCATTCTGAGTTATTGGCGGGGAATTCTGCATGGCCAAACCGTCTATTAATCCAACAATGAATTAATCCAACAATGAAGCAACATCAAATGCTGGTGCGCTCGGTGTATTTGATTGATGGATCTTGTCCAGATAACGCTTCGATGTCCGATCATTGTGCCTTTTGATGGGCTCGGGCTCTTCTAAGCCCAAGGCTTCAATCATGATATTAGGAGCTTGGGAAATCTATATCTCTTCAATAGCTTACTCGATGTCGAGCGAACAGTCCTTATCATTACAGTAAATGGTATTACCTTTCTATCTCTGTTCTACAGTAGCTTCCCCACCCAAATCTGTTATTATATCTTTGGGCAAATTTTTTACGGCCTCTATAAGACATATGTACAGACTCAGCACATATTGTAGACAATTGCATTCGCACTGCTTACTACTTGCAGACACACAATTCTGATAAGCACTCGCAGTCCGCACAGCGATATTCTCCATAGCGCACCAAAGCCATCGAGCATCTCAACCCCAGATACCCCAAATGACCGACTTAGAAGATAGTGATCCATGTCAAGCACGATGACCAATACCACCAAATCTTAGACCAATCCGTATGCGCCTCTCCTTCGGCTATCTCTCAAGATTTGGAAGTCCCCTTGATTAGTCTTCCGTCTCACTCAGCAAAAGAAAACCCTTTCCAGAGTGTCATTCATGGCTTTGCTCATGACTCGCAACACCACCAATGGAGAGGTGACTCCTTACATTACTGAACCTAGATAGATCCGATGAAGCTGATCTAGAACAAAATCCCGTAGGTTCTCTTGATTCTGACGCACAGTCCTTGGGCGATTATATCATGAATGCGGCCAGAAAAGGGTTGCAGAAGAGCTAGTAGGTCTAGCAGACATGGGTGCCGAACTTCTTTCCAAGATAACTCATTTACGCACCAACTGGCCTGCTGAATGAGGTCTATCAGAGACTTTGCATGAATGACGATTTGTGGGAAGGAATGCCCCCTATGCAATACACGCGAGCAGGGCTAGGCTTGAAAGCTGAAAGGGTAGACCATCGAGCGGCAGCTTGTTGTGCCTACCGATCTGCCAATATCGACGTTTAGCTTTTGACCTTTCAGCGCCTTGGGCTGTCTAGCAAGCATAGCATAAGCCTGGATCCGTGTAGAAAAGAAGGTTGCATAGTTATAATACTACATAGTCTTCCAGAGAATGCATTCTTTCCTTGGAGCAAAAAGCTGGGAGGTGCCAATTTGCCGTTTCTGAATTTTATCCACTTTGATTTGCTGAAATGTCCGAGATAGGATACGCTTGACGCAGTAGGCGCTGTTCGTTAGACTTGTACAAGATCGTTAGTAATTATTGATGATAGACTGCCATTCACCGGACGACTAAGGGAAGCTCGCTCTCATAGAAAAGCATGACTTATCGAAGCTAAGCAGAGAAGCAGCAGCGAAGAAAACATCAAGAAATAAGACACGAGTTCACGACGAAGACAGTTGGAGAATCAGGAAAGTTTGTGCTTTGAAGACAAAGGAGAACAGCTTTTCGGGCAGCAGCAAAATCGATTGCAATTGTTTGCGCTATCAATCCTCAGCCTCGTCAACCTAGCTCGGCAATATTAGAAGGGCTGTCGAGGGGCAGTGCGTACCAGTCTAGTGGATACGCAAGTCTTCATGCACGCTACCTGATTTCAGAGGTGTAGGCCCATGCTAGGCAAGTGAAGAAAAGAAATCTTCAGCCTTGTCTTCGATTCGGAACCGACTGACATTCCTCAACGGCCCCACAACTTGCGGTATTCGGGATCTCTTCTTAGCAAGAGACTCGTTGCCGGACAGAAGATAAGAGGTAAATATCTCCCCGGGGCGCAGAATTCTTAATAGCTTGCATCTCCCACGCTCGCGCTACCTACTCCTTAGGTGAATGAGATGCAATAGCGGAGCCACAGATGTTTTCCACCTAAACGCTTTGAAACGAGCGAACTACCTCATATTTTGATCACATTCAAACCGCTGTGTAGTAGCACTGCGACCTTCAAGATGTCATACTGTCTTTCTTGTCTCTCACTTTCTGCCATCCAAACCTCCGTGGTGCCACCCTATTCCATATAAAGGAAGCTGACTTGCTGCAATTGACTCAACGCCCAAATGTGCCTGGAACACTCCGTTTCGCCATAGGCGGAAAGCCTAACATTTGCGGTGGCTGGTTGACGGCTGACCAGAAATCTGAAATATGATGGAGGAGAGCAGATGCTGCAAAGCAAGCACCTCGCCTTGCTGGTAGCACATCGCAGATGTTACTGCCCAGAAGTTTGCGTCCAAGACTGAGTGATGTAAAACTATCAGTAGTCCATCCCCAGATGCAACTTGAGCCAGTCGAAGACCTCCATATTTTGAACCATTTTATTTCCTAGCCACAGTCATCGTGATCGGCGCATTATGGTGTCCATTAGTAATATATGTCTAAGATTGCCGCTCAACGAATATTGCTTTATCATTACTAGAGGCCACCGTTATCCGGTTAATAAATCATCGGGAGTTTCTGATTTGTAGGCACTGAGCATTGGATTCCTATCTTGAGATGTCGTCATGCTAGAGAACCAATGACAGTCCTGTCAGGAGTAGACGTACTCGGTGAATACCTAGATAGGATTGTAATACTTTCGACTTCCAACATGGTGTATGGCCAGCTCGATACCTTTTTTCGAATCATTCATCCTTCTTCCTATTGCCTCTTGTTCTTCTCTCAAAATCCATACCCAAGACTTTGAATAACTTCCAGCACACCCAAACGAAACCTAGCAGCACTACGCCCACAGTCCCGTTATCAACCCAATCCGCCCTCATCAAGTCCATGACAGGTACCTCAAGCGTCTGAATGAGTGGCTTTCCTTGGCTCGAGGGCCGCAAATGATAAAACATAGTCCTCGGTCCAAACAAGCCATCGTAGCCTAAATTAGATCGATCGAACGGATTCGTATTCATCTTAGTGCCTTCGTCTGTCGGGCAAGCCCAGAACACGATTGGCCAGGGGATCGAGATATTTCGCCGTCCATGATGCTGAGCTGAGACGGGGAACATGTAGCGGAGGTGGAGAGGAATATCCGCATACCAAGATGTTGCTGATGTTGATGGGGGGGCGAGTTCCAGCAGAAGAGCAGATCCCCACTTCGATATGGCCCAGTCTGGAGCTTCAAGATCAGTCTCACCGGAGAGAGCGCGGATAGAGCGGAGATTGTTGGAGGCTAGAAAATTGGGCGACGAGAGCTGGTATTTGTCTGTAAACAATGATGACGGAATAGTCAGATACGTGTGGAGATAGCAGTCTTCGGAGGGAGGTTCCATGTTGGATGGCAGGGTCAAGCGAAGCGTTGGATGAAGGCCAGTGGGCTGTATAAAGCTGGTAGTATAGGTGCTGCCAGCAGCAGCAATGTGGTGGCGAGAGGGAAAGGAGAACAACGTAGGATCTCGAAGCTGTTAGCCAGGTTGCGCCAAAGAGCAGTCATTCACTTCTCATACTAAGTTTCTTATCTTCTCCGAGTACTGTGAGAAAGCCCCCAAGCGAAAGCTCTTCAGGCTGGGTAGCCTTTTCGCCAGCAAGGATGCCGACCTCAACCTTCACTGTTCCCCCTCTATTATCTATCTTTTCGTCCCATGTTCCCGACGTTGGACTCGAGTGCCAAAATGCACTCAATATGAAAGACTGCGAGATTGCATCGTAATCAAGGTCGAGGTAATCTGCATAATTGAGACTATTGGATCTAGTCTTGCATGAATGGTCCTTGTCGCAGACTTTCTGCTGTATATAAATGACAAGATCTCCTAAAGATGGAAGTGTCTCATGGTATTGGTATGCTGATGAAGAAGCGAAGCGCTCGGAGAGTATTGGTAGGCTAATGAAGGCATCCGTCGGTATGGTACATTTTCTGCGCCCTCCAAATGCCTTTTTCAAAAGCGGACAGAGTAGGTCACTGTCTCACGTGTAAGATATTGGGGCTAATGTTGCAAGGGAGACGACTGCTTACATACGCAGTTTGCTCCTTCTGTGGGGTAAATAATATGTGCAATCCAGGAGACACAGAAGAGACGAAAGGCGTAGTGGATGGATATGGTCTTTCTGAAACCCATCGTATGTGTAGCTCATGACATTGCTTCAGGACTCGCCATAGCTGCTGGCGTTAACGGAGAATGTAATGAAAGCACAAAGTTTTTGGTACCTCTTGAGGAAGTTCGTACAAGCCCAATGTCAGGCGATCTTCTCTTGCAGCCTTCAACGAATTTATATGAAGGGTCTCGTTTTCTAGATTAAGCTGGTTCGGATTGAAGGGATCTTCCGAGCCATGGACAAATGTGCTGCGCTCTCTCATTTTGCCTTGTCTCCCTTTCTAGCATCCTTAGTTCTCATAACATACTTCCCCAATCTCCGTCTCGAGACCCAGTATTGAAAATGGTATGATTATCTCCCCTCGCTTCCTACCTTGGGGGAAGGGAGCTTGGATAGCATCATACTTTAGGATTTGAGAGTGCTTTTGGGATTAGCGGCGGGAAGACACATGAGGGCCCGGCTGCAAGCCTTGTTCTCCATGAGCCAATCAGACTCGTCAGACTCGTTAGGCATCCCCGCTGCCTTGCTCAATTCTTTGGAAAGACCACTTGTTCAGATCGAAAAACCCCACGATGCTTGATATATACGTTTGTCCTCCGGTCCCAGTCACTCCCTAAAGGTCTTCCATCATTCACCGTCTGCTGATATGGGGTAAGTTTGACTACCTACGAACAAATTTAAGATGTATCTCCCAACCCACCTCTCCATCTTAATACTCGCGCTTGCCACTACCATCTCCGCCGCACGCTCGAAACCAGAGAGAGTCCTTCTCTCGAGTGTAAAAAGCCTCACTTTGCGCAAGGACCTAAAGACCACTCACAATCGCGTCTCAGCAGCTCCGCAGCTAGCATGCATAGGTGGCACCGCAAAGGGTCTCTACGAGATCGACGTACTTCGATGTAAGAACGCCGGTTCGTCGTACGGAGACGAGGACGTACAGTGGACATGTACAGCATCGTTGCCGTCAGAATTCAAAGTAGGTAGCACAGATGTGATTTGCGAAGGTTTCGCCTCAAGTGAAGATCAATATGTCCTGAAAGGTAGCTGCGGCGTTGAATATCGCTTGATGCTCACAGATACTGGTGAAGAAAAATATGGTCGAAAAGGCAAAGGGCTGTGGGATGACTACAAGTCCGGCGGAGGATCGAGCTTTGTACCTTTCCTCTTCTGGGCCATCTTCATCTCGGTCGTATGTTGGATGCTCTATGCCGCATTTCTACGAGATGATGGACCGCGAAGACCCGGAGGGAATCAACGAGGCTTCGGCGGATGGGGAGGAGGCGGTGGAGGCGACGATGATCCACCCCCACCCTATGACTATCAATCACCGCCCTCCAAGCCAAAGGTGTCTATATCGGCGAGAGCAGCGCGGGCCGCTCCTGCCCAGGCCCAGGCGGGGTGGAGACCTGGGTTTTGGACTGGGGCATTGGGCGGTGCAGCGGCTGGATATGCAGCAGGAAATAGAGGCCAGAACCAACAGCCGAGGCATCAAGAACCGCATATGAGGGGTTACGACAATGGCGAAGGGAGCTCGAGCTGGGGTACAGGTGGAGGTGGGAGTTCAAGTTCGAGTGCTGGGTCTTCGTATGGATCTACTAGGCATGAGAGCTCGGGGTTTGGAGGGACCAGCAGGAGATAAGGAAACGCAATTGAATGCATATACAGGTGTTTGGGCTGGATTTGGCTGCTTTGGGCAACTCAGCGCTTAGGTTTGCCCAATGATACCCTGAATTGGAGTGTATACTTCTGCCAAGGGAAGTTGAAAAGAGAGATAGCTATTGACATTGTCATCGAGATCATCCTCTTAGCCTAAGATCCTCGCATGCAATCATGATATGGTAGAGCATGGCTATGATACCTAGTGTACATTTAAGCAAGTCATCGCTAGTCGACGTAGCAAAAGAAGGCTTGATTTGTACCTCCTAGTCTTCGACAGGGACTTCAACTCCAGCATTCGCGGCCGCTCTTCTGGCCTTTTTACTTAACTTCTTCGGCTCCCCCTTCTTACGCTTCGTACCCTTTTTCTTGCCCTTGCGACCCCTATTCTCCTTCGTCGAAGATTCCTCCCCTGCAGTAGTATCTCCCGCTGCCGCACGCTCATTAGCAACGTCCCTCTCCCTACTCCTTATCTGGTCCTCCAAAGCCTCTTTCTCCTGCGCTGTCTCCTCTTCGAGCCTCTTTCGGTCCTCTTCCATCTCTTTCTCGAGCTCTTCAGGATCATCAAATTCAGTTCCGGCCATCTTCTCGAACTCTATTATATCGACTGCTAGCTTCTCCCCCAACAGCGTGGACTTAATTCTTTCATGATTGAGTTTTTCTTCCTTGCAAAATTTGAGCTTGATCTTATGTCTTGTCCGGCCAGGGAACATCTTGCTGATCATCTCGAAGTCAGTACCAAACATGCGGAGGCCGTCGTAGAATCTTTCTGTGAGCAGCTCGTTCCAGCCACCACTCTTATCTCGTTTCATATATGTAGCTTGATTCATCTTGTGGGTGAGATCAGACTCCTCGATACTGTTCAATGGTTCTGCTGCTCGTTCAAGGGCAGCTTCCTTGTGGCGATCAATCTGCAACGAATCTTCGTCTATCTGAATCTGGCCATTCACAATGATAGTATTCGGTACATTCTGGAGTACGCTCTCCTCTTGCTCGTTTCGGCGTCTCAATCGCTCCAATCGCTCATCGGCTGTCTCAGAGGGTCCTTCCGTTTCGGGCTCAGCTTGTCCCATTAGCACCTGCAGTTCCCTTTCTTTCATACGCTCAAACTCTGCTCGTTCAAGTTGGCGCAACTTGATTTCTCTTGTTGAAACTCTGCCTGTGCGACTGTCTCTGCAAAGCTCCGCCATTTTCATCTCGGAGGGTTTAATGATTACTTTCTCTGCACCTTCAGGCGTCGCTGCTCGCTTTTTCCTTCGACCCTTCTTTGCTGGGTCTGTAAAAGAGCCCTGTACCGCATCCTCGACAACCGCGGCGGCTACTTCCAGAGCACTTTGCTGTGTCTTCTTTCTCGTGTACTTTCTCTTAGGCTTGGATGGCACAGCGTTCCCTTCAGACTCTTGTGGTGACAGTTGAGTCGCACCTGCAGCTGTTTCACATGTAGCTCTTTGCTTCTTCTGCCCGCCTTTTCCCTTTGTAGTCTTTTTTGGCTTCTTCACCCTTGCTGATGGAGACTCTGCTGCTTCTGCGACTATTTCCGTTGCTGCCACTTCAGTTTGCCTCTTGCGCTTTGCCTGGGAAGACTCCCCTGATTTCTTCGTTCGCGCAAGCTCCTCAGAGATACTCGGTTGCGCAGCACCTTTAGGTACCTCAACCACTACTTCATTTGTTTCAATCGTCGGTAACGGCACGTTCGCATCCGCATGGGCAATTGTTGGTTGGGCGGTGGAAATAGGCTTTCGAGGTTGCTCGATCCTTCGACGCTTAGCAGCGGGTGCTTGAGCATCCTGGGTCACAGTTTCGGCAGCTGGGGCTGGCGCGCCCACAGGAGCTGAGAAAGAAAGGCCTTTCTGGGCAGCTAATGGAGACCTGGAAAAGGACTGAGCGTTGGAAGCTACCAAACTGGTTGCATTGGGCTCAGGTGCATGACTTATAGCATCTGGAGACCGACTGGCTTGTCTAGGTGAAGGACGGGCTTGGCGAGGTTCAGACGGTCGTTTTTGGGGGACAGCAGATGTTGCAAAAGTAGGTTGATCTACGGGTGTATCTCGACTGGGAGCGTGTATAACTGTAGCCGCATCTTTCTGGGCAGAGGCTGCTGGCACAATTTTGCCAGGCTGTTGGGTCGATGCAGGGATGGGCAAGGGTGTAGAAGGCGCTGGGGAAGCTGCGACGCGGTTTTGGGGGAGCTGCGGCTGAGGGGTCTGGGACTGTACCTGCCTATCAATGCTTGGTCTTGCAGAAGTTTGGACGGAGGTAGAGGGGGCTGGGCGCCGACCAGGTGCTGCCTTTGGAGCGAACTTCTTCCCCGATTTGTCTGCACATCCTTTAGCATAAAGAGATCAGTGAACATATTGGGGCCCGTACTGATTACAGAACTTCCCAAGGCAGACATCTCGCCGGGAAAAGGTGTATGAATGCCAGAAGAGTGGGACAGTATGGTCTACATATGAATCTGAAGGAGTAGCAGTTCAAAGTGCTCAAACAAAATAGAATTGCGGGATGCTAAGATTGTCGGGAGTGTTAACCTTGTCTGGTAAAGCGCTGAAATTTAGCGTTGGCCGTTAGGACTTAACCTCGAAAAAATAACACTTCTCCTGACAGCATCCCTCTGATCAACAAGAGTTTACCTTGTTCATACTCACACGGGCTCCTTCCTTCGCTACATCTATGATCGCTCTTTTATATTGAAGCAGTCGCTATTGACCTACGGGTCTGTGGCGCTCATGACCCTCATTCAAAGCAGAGCCGTCTCCCTTTCTTCTTCTGATCTTATCAAGATGGAAGAAAGGAAACGGCCAGCTTCTCATGATCATGATGTTACTGAGCCTCCTCTCAAGAGGCAAGCAACATCCGTTAATGGCACTCCGAAAGGACACATCGACGCCGACATGCCTTGGAAAGATGACCTTGAGGTAAGCAAACCTCACGATTCCTGGCGCCAATCTAGCCTACCTGACCAGTAGCAAGGACCGTCAAGTCCTTTATGCGTAATCATATCGAGGTCGGCTGATAGTTTTCCTGTGCCTAGCAATTCCAGAAGGAGGCCATATACAGACAGATGCAAGAATACAAGCGGGATAGGAATAGCCTTGAAGCTCGCCTGAAAGACATGGGGAAGAAGGGGCTGCACCATGACGAGCACCTGATGCTCATCGATGCTTGGTTCGCCGAAGTAAGCACTGTACCATTTACAATCCCCAAGTCGTTGTACTGATCGCCGTATTGACTTAGTTGCTCGATGAAGTCAGGCTTTTGATTGGAGACTTCAGTAGCCACACGAACTACTCTCCTTTCCCGTCCGCTCTTTTGTCCTCTGACTCGGGTCTTTTCAAGGATCATCTCAAATCGAGGTCAAAAGAGATATCCACTGCGATATCGCAGCTCTTCTCTCGAGCACCATCCTCTGCGCCGGAAACTTCTCAATACCAGTCACGCATAGCACAACTTCTCGAAGCTGAGAAAGGGCATCTCGTAGAACTCGAAAAGAGTGGCCTCGAAAAAGAGAAATTGGTTGAACGCCTAGAGGATGCATCTCTTAGATACATGATTGCGGAGAAGAAGCTTGATCGGGCGAAAAGCGCAACGGTAGCGAGACTCGAGAGACAGGCTCAAGCTGGTGGTCAGAACGAATCAGGTAGTGGTTTGGGCGGGAGTGGTCAGGATGGAACTAATGGACGGATAGAGTCGAAAGGCGCAAGTGGAGAAGAGCTATTAGAAGCAGAAGAAGCGCGGAAAGTTGCTGTAATTGAATCTGCGAAGAGGAAAGAACAGCTCGAAAGCCTGGAAGCGGAAAATGAAAAATTGACGACTCAGCTTACGGCTCTGAACAGCCGACTTTCCCATCTATCAGATGACGACTACAGTAAGACAGACCTTTTCAAGCAACTCAAATCCCAGCATGAGGATGTGATCAAAAGAATAAACAATCTAGAGGCTACCAATGTCCAGCTGCAGGAAGAAGCGAAAGAACTCCGTGCAGAGCGGACCGCGTACAGCGTACAACTAGAGAAGGAATCCCAGATTGCCATCGCTGAGAGGGAAGCTCATCTCGCTCAAGCGGAAAATGACCTGGCGAGGATAAGATCTGGTAGAGATGAGCTGATAGCCGAAGTCCAAATGAGAAAGACCGCACAAAGCCAAGAACGAACGTCTATCGAACACATAAAAGAATTCGCCGGTGCTAAAGAGGAGCGAATAAAAGCCCTGGAGTCTGAGATTGCACGCTTGAAACTTCAGACTGGCCAATCCGAGGAACATCCCAGCCCACCGTCAGGTCTTGATGGTCTTTCAACGGAAGAGCTACAATCGCGGTATTCAAATCTTGAAAAGCAGTACTCTCTGCTCAATAATGAGCTCCAATCCATGGGAACTGCGTTCAAGAAGACATCCGCACTCGCATCGCAAAAAGTCTCGAACCTCTCTTTTTTGGAGGAGAAGAGCATACGACTGAGCGCAGAGAAAGCAAGGGCCGATCAAAAGTATTTCTCGGCAATGAAGGCTAAAGAGGCGCGTGAGCAAGAGGTCAGAACATTACGCGCACAGAACAACAAGAGCTCCGAAATGGTGTCGTCCCTCAAGGACTCCGAGGCAGCAAATCGCGCAGTGCAAGTCAATCTCGAAAAGCAGCTCGCAGAGATCAGAGAGTCGCTCAATGGAATGGAGACTAAACATCGTGCTTCTCAACAGCAATTGGCAGAGCGCAGCATCGTTTCTGACGGCTTGAAGGCGCAAGTGGAGGAACTCAAAAAGAGCCTTGAAACCAAGGACACTTCTGCGAGCGCCACATCAATCGCTTGTCGAAGGGCTGAAGTCGAAGTCGAGACGCTCAAAGTACGCTTGGAAGAAACGCAGAAGAGCTTAGAGATGTGGAAGTCGAAGGGGTTGGGCAATGAAAGCGGCGAGTACGAGATGCTCCGGGTAAGTTGTTTACCTTTGCACAATCTCCCTGCTTTGTCACTAATCGATCTGCTAGATCATGGCACTCTGCACCGTCTGCCACAAGAACTTTAAAAACACAGTCATCAAAACCTGCGGCCATCTTTTCTGCAACGAGTGTGTGGAGGAGCGAACGTCTAATCGATATAGGAAATGTCCGAATTGCAACAAGTCTTTTGGAACTGGAGATGCGATGCATATTACGCTTTAGCATTACTGGTATGATTACTTTACTCTAAGCAGACTATGATGGGATTGGGTTGTTCTGGCACCGACCCTTGTGCTTGTATTCTTAAACACTTCTTTCTATGTGCAGCTCTTGCAACTAGGCTCTGGTCGTCAGGATATACAGCTCCTACAGCGCTTCGCTTGGGCTGGACGGACATGCAGCTTGCAGGGCATTTGCGCTCTTCTTGTATCATAATTACATATTTTAGTCGAGCAAATTCTTGGCCGTTGAGGCTGCTACTTCAGCTGTCTTCATTGCTTTCATTGTCAGAGGTGATCTCAGAAACATTCGTTTCGTTCATCGCGTTGAAACCTTAGTCATATTCGTCTTTGTTGCTGTACAGTGCTAGGCAAGATGGGATGAGAAAACCTGGATCTGGATCTGTCTCAAGCAGTGACTCAGCGCCTATGCAATGCTACGTTACCATCTTCCCGCATGAATGTCGAGCAATGCACCAAAACACCTGCACGAAATCTCTAAACCTGTTTATTATCATACCTTTACCCCCACACATCATCTCCCCGCTCCAACATTCGCAATGCACTCCCTCACACCGTCCCCGCAATACTCAACTCCCTAATCTCCCCCAGCACCTGCTCAACCCTACTATCCAAATGCCCCTGCGCATACTGCTCCCTCGTATCCGCATCCAAAAACTGCTGCACCTGCGCCATCCTGCTATAAGCCTCCGCACAAAACCTTAACTGTATCTTCACCAGCGCTTCAAAGCTGGGATCGAGGTACGGCACGCGGAGATCGATCAGCTGGGGTAGTTCGGAGAAGAGTTGGTCGTTGAGGGCTTCGTAGGCGGTTTTGGCGAGGTCGCTTTCGCGCTCGGCGCGAGGGAGTTTGGTGGGGTCTTTGTCGGGTTTTTCGACGAGTTTTTTTACTTTGGCGCGTGTGGCGTCGTAGTCGAGGAGTTTGTGGTTGCGTTTTTTTATGCCTGGGGGATGGAAGGGGAAGGTTAGTTGGGCTGGTGATGGAGGGGGAGGGTCAATGAATCGAGGGATTGAAAGGGAAGGAAAGGCATACACTCGTTTATGTCTGGGAAGTAGGCGACAAAGCGTGAGATGGGTTCGAGAACGGTTTGCCTTTGAAACAGAAGACAGCCGTCAGTCCGTGCCCCAACTTGTACTCGCCTCCAGTGCAGGCATACCTGAATGGTCCATCTAACGCTTTTATTGTCTCGGCATCTAGATCCTCAACTGCTTGCTTGTAACTCCTGCTGACTCCGTCGTTTGCACCAGCGTCTCCGTAGAAAGCATCTATTGTTTCTGCTATCCGCATTTGTGATGCTGTCATGGCTGTACTCCCAAATTTAGACATTGTGGTCCCTTTGTAGCATAGTGGATCTAGATCCTACCTCTTAACGAGTCTAGGTATCCCTTTGCCTCCTTTTGTAGTCGATTTGCCGCGGATTCCATTGTACGATACCGCCTATCCAAGCCCGCGCCTGATCAGCTATGTTTCCCCGAATGTTGCAGAAAGAGTTTTATATCCTCTACTGAGGCATCTTACCTCTCTTCCACTTCGTAATCTCGATCATTCGTTTTCTCGACATGCCCTTGGTTCGTTCAGTGAGCCCCATCCATAATCACTTCGTCGAGCTGTATACGGCATACCCGTCTTCATCATCACCTGTGTGGTCGCCCGGTTGGCGACCTTCTTAAACCCTACATAGGTGGTCAGCCATCTGTTGCACTTGGCTAGACAAGGAATTCGTACCCGCCCATGACATGTTGCCTGTTGCTGTGCTTCGGAAGCTCAAAGTCGTGGACTGGACCACTCAAATCATGAAATAGGCTGGAAAGGGGGGGATTTTGGTTTTGTGCGAAAGGTTGTAAAAGTGCTAATACATCGAACGTCGTTAATGACTACTAAGTATTATACGAACACAGATGGATGTGGTTGCGATTATGGTTACCAGGTCTTGGCGCGCGTACTTTTGGCCAGTTGCTTTCCAAGGCTGCGAGGTCATGCGAGTTGGTACTGTACGACTCTGCCCCAAGTATTGGAGACCATCACAACATTGCTAGACATTCACAGCTGCTACTCATCGCAACCCAAACACAAACAATATATACAAACCGATCACATGAATCCTCATGCAGATCTTTGTTGATGCGATTTACTAGATCTATCATAGATATAACTGCAAGCCATGCTATGATACTCAATGCAGTTGCGGCAACGATCGTGATGTAACGACCTCTTTCAAAAATCCACCCGTGCCTAATATCATCCCCTTGTAACCGATCCCTTTAACAAACGCCATTTCCGTTTCCCAATGTAGAAGCGACTGAAGGGTATTGCTGCGTAAATGAGATGCATAATCATATGCCCGTAGTGAACGTGTTCGTGTATAAGCTCATTCGGGTGATAGTCATGATTCGAGACGGCATGCTGAGCATTATGGAAACCTTTCGCTGATGATCGTTAAAAGCCCTCGAGACCCGCTTGGCACACCTCTATTTCGCGAACCCACTCTGACTTGAGCACTTTCGAAGCCGTGAGGCGACGCGTTGGTGCTGGATCAGGATCGAGTATCGAGTAGATAACGTTACGGCAACGACGCTTTACGAACATTAGTGACAACTGATCGACCATCAAAACTGTCTTACGACTTACCCTATGCAATGTCTCGATGGGTCCGTAACCATCATCACCTCTCCTTCCCTCGACGTAACGATCGAAGAACTCATCCTCGTCTCTTTTCGCAACACGCCAAAGATGTCTCCCAGTCCTCATGGCCATATAGATAACACCAGTGGCCCAGACATCAACAGCCCTTGGGTCAAACTCCTTGTCGGTATACTCTTCAGGCGCGATGTAAGGAGCGGAGCCACAAAGTCCAGCAGTCATGTGGGCTTCCTTCTCCCATGCCATCCGGAAGCACTCGCCATTGCCAAAGTCGGTAATTTTCAGAGAGCCGTGGGTGGTGAGCAGGAGGTTCTCCGGCTTCAGATCACGATGAGCCACACCCATTTCATGGAGGTATTCGACACCCATCATGAGCTGCTTGAAGTAGCAATCTGCCTCCTGAACTTCCAATTTCCCAGCTGCGAGCACCAGGGTATAAAGATCTCCGCCAGCACAGAATTCCATGACCTCGCAGTAGTCTCCCTTGGCGTCCTGTAGGAGATCGAGGGTGTGGATGACATTTGGGTGGCGGAGTGAGGACGAGATACAAAACTCTGATGTGAGACGTTTTTGGTATTTCTTCGGTGATTCCTGTGGCCTTCTGCGAAATTCTTTGACAGCGTATAGCTGCTCCAATTTTGAATCCTTAGGGTCGGTCTTGTGCGAGATCCTGACGATGCCGAAGGCTCCACGACCGACGATCTCTTGGCACTTGCCATACTTCTGCACCAGTGTAGCAGTCGCATTTGGTCCACCCTTTTTGTCCGAAGCCAGCTTCTCACGCTCGTTCCTCAGCTGATCGACCCACGACGACATCAACGACAATTGCTGATGTTCGTCCTGACCATGCTCTTCGCGTTTCTTGCCACCTAACATGTCGCGGAGCATATCAGACAGCTTTTCCTGTCTTTTGGCGCTTTTGAGCATATGCTGATGCTTGCCATCCGGAAGTATTTCAAACCTTTTGTGCTGGAGCGCGTGGTCAGCATCTTTGGGCACTGGCTTAATGTTGGTAGTGCTGCCTCTTCGGGCTGACTCCAGGGAACTTTGGGGTCTCTTGTCGGAATAAGACTCCTGTCTTGAGGGAGGTTTGCGCGAGTCGATGCTGGGGGCCTTGCTGGTGTCAGAGTCATATGCTCCATTCTCCCGACCCTCTTTGAGTTCCGACTCTTTGGGGACCTTAGCTTGTGAGAACATGCGTGTAAGGCGGTTTGTTATTGTCCCCTTCTTAGCAGGTGCTTGGGTATCCGATGCGCTTGCTTGTATGTGGGTTCCATTGGGCACAGCCAAAGACTTTTCGGGTATGGGAGGTGGGGCAAAGCCAGGCTTCCCATCTTGAGAATATAGAGTGGAGGTGGAATTTGAAGGCGATGGTGTTGGTGGTGCACGGTGTGTTAGAGTGCTCGTCTGGCCACTCATTGCTCGTAGGTGGGTTGGAGGAAAATATGCAGAGGCGCGGGCTTAAAGTGGTGGGGGACCTCAGTCCAGGCGGGCAACGCCCTGGCTTTGGATGTTTAGAGGCTCAAAACGGTGGTTGACGTCGACTGCAAAAATTTCGACGATGGGAAAAAGTCGGAGAAGGTATGCGGAAGACTATTATGCACCTAATCGAGCACTGCTGGAAGGTGGAGCAGCAGTGCTTTCGAGAAGACGATGACCAATGCGCGCGAAGTGAATGATTTGCAGGTCAGGAGCCGAGGGAGCCAGGGGGAGCAGTCCTAGGGGGACCCTCTTCAGGCAAATTCTCGGCTCGAGTCAAGGCCACATCCGATCACCATGGATTCATGGAATACGAGAACATTTGTTTGCTGACTCGTACCAGGCCCCTGATATGTGGCGAGACGTGATGAAGGAACAAGTGTGAGTCGAGCTGGTGAGTTTGTGTTTATAGTAGTTCTAGATGAAATGAAGGCCCTCGGGCGGGGGAATTGGAATTGGGCGGTTTGAGTTTGTGTGGTCAACTAATATTAGCTGATCAGGCAGTGGGGAAAGAAGAGAGCCATGTTCTGAGGCACGCTTCTAGAGAACATATTTCCTATTTGTTAAGGAAATAAGCAGAAGAGAGCAATGAGGTAAGGATGGAAGTGAAAGGTGAAAGGTGAATGGTGAAAGGACAAAATTTGGTTGTAATCGTGACAGTTTAAAAATGCTTGGGATGCTTGGTATTTTATCCTATATCTGGTTGTAGATGTACCTACCATCCGAAAGGTCCCATTTATTAATCCCTTTCCCTTGCGGCCTGATGCAAGCGAACCAGGTGGTACTCTAGTGAGAGAGGGAGACAGGTCTAGTTCAGAGGTCCGTCGTAAGAATAAGCTGTTAACACTACACACGTGCATCCTCCGTTGTCTGCAACTACAATGAAAGTACTACTGCACTGCTTTGTCACTGACCAGTCATTGGCATGTTTATGAAAGGCGGTACACCGGTAGTTGGCCGCTTGCTGTATCCGCCTTGAAGGGGGTCCATTTAGCCTCTGATTTTTCCTCAAGCAGCATGGTCTTTGCTTGATTGTTGACGCATTTCGAAGATCTGGATCAGCGGCGACGACGTCTTCTAAGCTTTAGTTGCATGTCACTGCTTGACAAATCTCCGCCATCAAAATAAATCCCTCACACTAGCGACAGCAGCGGTAACGGCAATGCCAACAACAACAATAACAACAGTCGCACTATCCTGGACATTCCCTTTCTCCACACCCTTCTTGTATTCGTGCTACTTCACCGTTCGGATTACTGTGATATCTCACGGCTCACTGCCTCGCTCACCTCTTGACTTCGGTGGTACTCTGCAGAGCATTCACAACGCACACCCGACTCTTATCACATCTTGACGTACACGTGCCCCGTCTTACTGGCTCTCTTGCCATGGCAAAGGCGATGGCGACATCAATTCCGCTATCTTTTCATCCTGGGCGATTATCCAAAACTGTCTTTTGCATATGCGACTACACATGCAGACTTCCCTTCCCCGTCCATAGTCTCCGCGCCAGCGAACCTCAGTTCTAGTGGCTACCAAGAAAGCTTGATTGTGCTTTCCTTTGTGCTTATCGAGTTCGGAGATGTTGTGTCTGGCGATGTCCCAGCTGGGTTACGTCGAATTCAGCGTTCTCCACTTAAGAAGCGAGCAACAGTTGATTGCGTGAAGGTAGTTTGACTCCTTCAACTATTGTATTGTACTGCTTATCCCTTCATCTGCCAAAACAGGTGAGGTGATCCTAGCCTAATGATGATCTCGGTTGAATCTATATCTGGACCGTGGCGGATTTTGTGGCTGATCAGGAAAAGCCGTTGGCAATGGTGGAATGGTCCTGCATGAGGACAAGAATCAGACTGGGTAGAAGGTCAGTGTATTACGGACACAGGTCGCACGATTGATGAGTTTAATCCCAAATATTTTCATCCAACCAATGCCAATGCGTGACTTCATGGAGTCTCTGGGGAAAAGGGTTGGTGCAGATTTGTATCCATTTCTAACGCGTTTTGGGTATATATTGCAGAAAAGCCACCTCAAGTCCAGCTGCATGCTATTAGCTCATAGTTCAAAGTTCATGAAGCTTTTTGTATTCTCAATTTTGCGGGTCCTAGACCCTGTCGAACCTCGTCTAATTGCTCGAGCCCACTCTGGTTTCCTCCTTTCTTCACTCGCCTCTTCCCACTCATAGAGTACCCGTCGAGGAAATCATCCATGATGCTGTCAAAGTCCGACCGGGCGGTCAACTGTGGTGCTTGGCTGGATGCCAACGACGTACCCGTGGCCATGGACGCGGTTCCATCATCCAAGTCCATTTCGTCCTCGGCATAGTCTTCCTCGATCTTATCGAAGCGTGCATCCAGGAGAGTCTGACCCTCCGTTCGGAAAAGCGACGAGCTTGTCATAGAATAGCCTGTGCTGGATGTCTTTGCCCCTTTTCTCTTCTTCCGTCGACCGCCAGTCATTGACGTGCCCGTCATGACTGAGGATTGGATTTCGGCGTTTGAGGCTACTGGCTGTACTTTCTTTACTTTCTCGGCAAGTTTGAATTTGCTGAATTCCTTCATCCAGTCCCCATCACCGTGGTCAGGAGTATCTTCCATTATCGTGTCTCCACTTTGCGGGACTGGTGGCGAAGGCATGTCACCAGTATTGTATTCTTTGTGAGGCTTTTCCGTGTCATCCGTCTCCCATCCGACATCATCTTCGCCGTCCTGGAAATCTGTCCCTTCGAACTCTTGCAGGGTGATCTCCCTGCCACCTCTAGCTATTGCGCCAAAAAGGTCTTCCTCATCGTCGACGTAGGCTTCATCTTCTAATGCTTCCAAGACCTCTCGTAATCGGGGATCCATGTCTGGCTGGAAGCCCGCCAATACATCAGGAACATCTTGCTGATCCTGATATGTGCTATCCTTCAAATTCTTCGAGGGCAATGAGTCATCGCCTAACAGCTGAGAACTGACACTCCGAGTAACATCGCTCTCGCTCTGGTTTTCCCTAATTGATGCCTCCCTCAATGCGTCCTCTAGACTCATCTTCATCTTCCCCTTGCCATCTTTCTTCCTCGCCCCCGCCTCCACAGGGTAGCTCTCTCCATTGCCGTCCCCTGAATCAAAGTCTCGAATATGTTGCATGTAGTCATACTCCGTATCATCAAAGTAGATGCCATGTTCTGCCGCCTCGCCTTCGTTGTCTCTGATTCCAGCTAAGACTCTGTTGGTACTACAGGAAGAGCCGAATAGCTCCGACTCGAGGTCATCGCGGCTCTTGATCTTGTGGGATTGTGGAGGAGCAAGCTCTTGGAAAACCCTGGAGGAGGAGGCATCGTGAATCTTGGGATCATTCTGCGGCCGGTGTACAAGTTGAAAAGTTGTGGAGTTAGACTTGTCACTGTGTGCGAGTCAGCATTGTCATATATCAGAAACATATTTGCCCCAAGCCTACAAAGCTTTCTTGCGCGGCATCATAGGCTGTACTCAAGCTACCACGCATTGAAATTTTCTTGAAATTGATTGTGGTTCCTAATCGATTATAGAACTTTCGGCGGGCCGAGCGATGACGAGGTCTTGGCGTTTTTAAATCGTTGCCCGCAATCTTCTGACTTATGTGAGTATCTTGTTGCAAATTGATAATATCCTACACGTTTTAGGACCTTCAAATATGGTTCTCGCAAAGTCCAAGAATGCCGTGGGGCTCGGCAACAGTCTCATGAATGATCGGTTCGGACGAGGTAAAGGTGCAGACCGAAAAAAGGTCTCCGCAGGTATTCACAGAACAGATCAGGATGGGCAAACATATGTCACGAACGCTCCTAAAGAGGCATCATGGGTCAAGATGCGAAGTGTCACAGAGCAAGGTGCTCTCGACGAATTTCTTAGTACTGCAGAGTTAGCCGGAACCGACTTTACTGCAGAGAAGATGAACAACGTTAAGATCATACACACTGACCAGAAAAACCCTTACCTACTCTCTGCAACGGAGGAAAGGTCTGCTATCAGGAAGCAAATGGCAAACAAGAATCGCTTGACTGTGCCAAGACGGCCGCAGTGGGATGAAAAGACTACTCCGCAGGATCTTGATCAAAGGGAACGAGCTAGTCTACTGAATTGGAGGAGAGGCCTGGCGGAAATGCAAGAGAACGATGACCTACTGATGACACCGTTCGAAAGAAATCTCGAGGTCTGGAGGCAACTGTGGAGAGTCATCGAGAGGTCAGATCTCATAGTCCAAATCGTGGATGCGAGGAATCCTTTGCTATTTCGGTCAGAAGATCTTGAGAGGTACGTCAAGGAAGTTGATGCGAAGAAGAACAATTTATTGCTCGTCAACAAGGCCGATATGATGACTTTGCGGCAACGGCAGGCTTGGGCAGATTACTTTGAGAAAGTCGGTATCAACTACAAGTTCTTCTCGGCTTCTCTAGCGAAGGAGATGAACGAAGCCATGAATTCAGAGGTAGTGCCAGCCCACGATGCACAAGCTTCACCAGCCGATGCCGCCAAAGATCTTACGCATATAGAAGGCGATGAGCTAGCGGCAGAGGCAGCGAAAATGAATGTGCAGGACATAGAGGAGGATGATGAGCAATGGGCAAGTGAAGAAGATCTCGACGAAGAAATCGACCAGTCGACTAGAATCCTAACTGTTGACGAACTCGAGGCGTTGTTTCTGGAGAATGCGCCGATTGTCCAGGACAAAGATTCGGAACATCCACGGAAGACGACAATCGGTCTTGTTGGCTACCCCAATGTTGGTAAATCGTCCACCATCAACGCCCTGATAGGCGCAAAGAAGGTCTCGGTATCTTCAACTCCTGGCAAGACCAAGCATTTTCAGACCATACATTTGAGTCCAGATGTGATTCTCTGTGACTGTCCCGGTCTGGTATTTCCCAATTTCGCCTCTACCAAAGCAGAGCTTGTCTGCAACGGCATATTGCCAATCGACCAGCTTCGGGAATTCACTGGGCCAGCTGGTCTGGTTGCACAACGCATTCCTCAGTCATTTTACGAAGCACTTTACGGCGTCAAAGTACACACTCGTCCTCTTGAGGAAGGAGGTACCGGTATACCCACCGCCGAAGAAATTTTAATCGCTTTTGCCGTTGCTCGTGGCTTTACGAAGACTGGTCAAGGGCAGCCTGATGAATCGCGAGCGGCTCGATACGTCTTGAAAGACTACGTCAGCGGCAAGCTACTCTTCTGTCATCCTCCCCCTAGTGAACCTGCTATCGATGCCCGAGAATTCAATCGCGAGCTTTATGATATTCATCACCTGCCCCAGAAGCGCCAATCCCATTTGGCAGCCCAAATGGAAGCCTCGATATCTGGCTCTGAAGGCCTGTCCTTGATGGACGACGTGGAATCTGTGCCCGCAGTGCCTCTTCAAGGAGCAAAGTCAAGTAGACTGGATAAGAGGTTCTTTGAACCTGGCCAGTCTAGCCAAGGACATCTAAATATGCCGTTCAGTCACCAGTATAGCGAACAAGGAAGGCAATCGACTGGTCGGAAACTCCAAACAACGACGGGTCCAGAGAAGGACATCGATCCTGCAGAGATGAAAGTCTTGACCTCCAAGAAGCATTTTAAAGGCAACCGAAGGAAAATTAAGTTCAAAGCTGATGATTTGTGACCTCCGACCGACGGCTTTGTCTGGTGTTTGGAGCTTCGTTGCTGCACAGCGTTGGCGTCCACGAGCTTGATAGTCAGCGATAGTTAACTCATTACATACTGTATCATACGAAGTGTAGGTCTTCAAGATTTCGCAGTGTTTCCCTAGTAGTGAGTCTTTGTCCGGTCTGGTCGTTAAGATATGTCCGGTATCTATCAGATAAACCTAGTACGGAGAAGACCGCTAATACTATCCAAGGATAGGATAATATATGGATCAAACATCAAACATCTTATGAATTCCGGCATGGGTCCTGACAAAAAGGTTTCCCAATAACTACGGGCAGGCAGCCTTCCTTACCTTACTGAGCATCCATACAGTACCTTCCATTAGGTCTGAGATTTCTGCTTCCAGAGAGCACCACTAAAAGGTTTAGACTTTTGTACTGTCAAATGCACTCTGCACTCGATTAGGGTAAGCGTAGGCGAAAGTGCCGAGGTGTTTCGGGCGATAGTAACATTGTGGGGTATCAACTCTGCCGAGTCTGCGTAGTCAATGATGGCGACGATGTTGCATCGCGTCACTTTCCCTTTGAATCCCTTACCTGAGATCACATAAGACAATTTGTCCTCACTCGAAACAGTCATGTCCAGAGCGAAAGATGACTTCAGCCAGAATCTACTGGCCAGTACTCCTAAGCCTCAGTCAGCTGCCGAGAAAATCCCAATTCTTGCGAGGGGAGCTGTTAGCGATCGGGCAGCGCAGACACTCAACCTGGTGACCTTTGAAGAATAGTGAATCAATTCTTGAGACGAGCTTGCTGATTGCTTGCTATAGGTTGAGAAATTCGTCGAAGAAGAATGTGTTCCCGCCGACGTACTCTACCACTCTCAGCTCGGTGAAGGCGAGAAGAGATGGAGCACATACCCACCCATCATCGATGAACTGAAATCCAAGGCGAAGAAGTTGGGTCTATGGAATTTGTTTTTGCCGAAGAATCACTTTAAGGAAGGTGCAGGTTTCAGCAATCTTGAATATGGGTTAATGGCAGAATATATGGGCAAATGCAGAGTTGCCTCGGAGGTGAATACGAGAACAGATAGACTACAGGCTGAGCATGCTGAAGGATGGGTTGTAGGCTATGAATTGCGCCGCTCCTGATACCGGCAACATGGAAGTACTGGCGAAATACGGGAACGATGCACAGAAGAAGCAATGGCTCGTACCGCTCTTGAACGGGGAAATCAGATCTGCGTTCTTGATGACGGAGCCTGATGTTGCGTCAAGTGATGCTACCAACATCACGCTGACCATGAAGAGGGACGGTAATGAATACATTCTCAATGGTTCGGTAGGTGGAATGTCTCTTCACTGCATCTGCATCACTGATATGTATCATAGAAATGGTGGAGTAGCGGGGCTGGAGACCCAAGATGTAAGGTCTACATAGTAATGGGTAAAAGTGATCCCAACAACAAGAATGTATACAAGCAACAGTCCGTTATTCTCGTCCCAGCCGGCACGAAGGGCGTCACAGTTCAACGGGTACTCTCGGTCTACGGCTACGACGATGCACCCCACGGTCACGCTCAGATCAAGTTCGAGAACGTCAGGGTACCCGCTTCAAGTATAGTCCTTGGTGAAGGTCGGGGCTTCGAAATTATCCAGGGCCGTCTGGGACCTGGTCGCATTCATCACGCGATGCGCTCGATCGGCGCTGCAGAGCGAGCTTTGGAGTGGATGATCGCTCGAGTCAATGATCCACGCAAGAAAACATTCGGCAAAGCCCTGAGCGAGCACGGTGTCATCCTCGAATGGATCGCCAAATCGCGTCTTGAAATCGATGCCGCTCGCCTCATCGTGCTCAACGCTGCCGTCAGAATCGACGAAAAAGATGCCAAGAACGCTCTCAAAGAGATCGCAGAGGCAAAAGTATTAGTACCGCAAATGGCATTGACGGTCATTGATCGAGCAGTACAGAGCTATGGCGGTGCGGGCGTGTGCCAGGATACGCCATTGGCGAACATGTGGGCACAAATTCGAACGCTGAGGATTGCGGATGGGCCTGATGAAGTGCACTTACAGCAGATGGGGAAGAATGAAAATAAGAGGGCGAAGGAGGTGGTGGAGAAAATCAAGAGGCAGAAGGAGGTTGCAGATCAGTTGCTGAAAAGTGCCGGCGTGCAGGGGAAGTCGAAGTTATAATTTTGGTAGAATTATTGGTCATATCATTGTGCATATCTGAGGTCAACGCAATACAAGCATCTGTAAAGGACTGGACTATGAGTGTAAAATGAATTCATGGCTTGTCGCAAATGGATAGGTAGGTCGATTGCCCGAGGCTACCCATAAGATCGTCATACCAGGCTCGCCGTTGTCCCTCACAACCACTAAGTAAATAGTAAAAAACCCGTACCTAAATCCTTTGGAAATCCCCGCCTAACTCATATACCAACTCTGCAATACTTCTTAGAGAATTATTGAAGACAGTAGCCATTGCACTGAAAATTTTTATACCCTTCACATATCTCACAGAATTCGCAAACTCCATCTCACTCCAACCCCCACAACCCTCCCACAACAC
>JASZXT010000092.1:0-57160 GCA_035521555.1 Lecanoromycetidae sp. Uapishka_2
GCATTGGCCCTCCTCGTGATCCACCGCCAGCACGTTTTGGTTTTGGGGCGCCAGGGGGTGCTTTTGGTTTAGGTAGAAACCTATTCAGAATAAGCATATGATCCTTGGTGAACACCCTGTGGTCCTACTTCTCCAGTGGTAGGAGCTTATCGCCTCCGATGTAAAATTTATCTCCGGCCTTGAACGACGTAGCGACTATACCCTCTTGCGGTTTGATCGTAAAGAAGACTTGGTTTATTGGGCCCAAAACTTCGTCAACTTTGCCAATTGAAGTCTGCGAAGGATTAAATTCCAGGTCCCAAAAATGACTCCGCGGTAGCTTGCCTTATTCTCCAAGTAAATCGGCGCATTGAAGTATGGTAGCTTAGGATTAATCGATTCGCAAACCATCTCGCCCTCACAGGCATGCACGAAGGATCCCATTTCTAGTGAGACGTTAGTCTCAAGAGCGATGGCTTCTGGGAATGATTTGCAAACCCAGGACAGCTGCTGGAGGTCCATACGACTGCTGGAAGCCGCCGCGGCCTATGCTAGGGATTTTAGCATATACTCAGACATTGTGGCTCTTGCGGATATTGTGGTAATAGTAGAAACGTACCACCTCGTGCGCCAGAGCCTCCTCGGCCTCCACTAAAGCCACCTCCTCGTCCTCGTGATGCACCGCGAAAGGACATTTTGATTTTGGTTGTAAAAAAGTTCGTGCATTTGAGAAAGACTAGTGTCAGGAACCGCACAGCCGCCAAGACAAGTGAGAGCGTACCGAAGTAAACCCGACTCATTAATGCAAATGTTCGAGATGAATCATATTTGCACTCTGGCGAGTCTGGCTCAACCGTGACTTTGGCAGATGAATACAAATGGTCATGAGCCACCCGCTGGCTCTTATGAAGAACGCAATGATTTTGCAATTCGATCAGCAGCCGGGGATCCTACCGCACAAAGCCCCAAAGCTTCCCATGCCAAACAGCCCTCGATAAGCAAATTAGCATCTGCACAAGAGCAGCTAAAGAAGAGCTCTCCCAAGTCAACCAAGTCGAAAGGGATCAGTGCACCCTCCAAGAGTTCATCAGAGAAAACCATGGAAAGTCCTCTGCCAGACTTCATCGTTAAGCGCAATGAGCTGTTTGACAAGCTCAAGAGCGAACGTCAGGCTGAGATATTGGGGAAAGAAAAACCCCAGATCGATGTTGTTTTGGAACTTGGGTTGGACAAGAATGGGAAGCCCAGGCCCGCAATGCCTGTTGCTGCGAAAGCTTGGGAATCTACACCTGGTTCTTTCCTTAAGCATGTGGATAAGGACGTTAGCAGCGACGTCGTTGTTGCGGAAGTAGACGGTAAAGAGCTATGGGACCTCGATCGACCTTTGGAGTATGCGTGTCGTGTGCGTTACATTCCTTTCTCCTCTGCAGAAGGTAGGAAGGTCTTTTGGCACTCCAGTGCGCATGTTCTAGGAGAGGCTGCCGAGTCCCATTACGATTGCCTTCTGTCCCACGGTCCACCTGTTGAACAAGGTTTCTTTTACGACATGGCTATTAAGGAAGGGTAGGCTCTAGTATACTATACTCCTCTATCGCTAGCTAATTTCTTTCAGACAAGTTGTCAAACAGAGCGACTGGTCCCCTCTGGAAAATAGAGCCTCGAAGATATTCAAAGAAAAACAGCCTTATGAACGATTACATGTGTCTCTTGCTGACCTAAAAGAGATGTTCGGCTACAGCAAGTACAAGATGCACTATATTGAGAACCTACTACCTCCCGAGGGCAGCACGGTCTACAAAAACGGGACCCTGGTTGATTTGTGTCTTGGACCTCACATCCAGAATACGGGCAAAATCAAAGCATTTCAGATTATGAAAGTGAGCGGCCTGCTCGCAGACTCGAACTGTTGCTGATTCAATTCGCCATAGAACTCCTCATGTTATTTCAGAGGAGACAAAAACGATGATTCGTTACAACGAATATATGGTGTTGCATTTCCGGATAAAAAGCAAATGACTGATCACAAAAAGTTCCTTGAGGAAGCCGCGAAAAGGGACCACCGCAAGATAGGCGCAGAACAAGAGCTGTTTTTCTTTGATGAATTATCACCTGGCAACGCTTTTATATTACCGCGCGGCACTCTCATATTCAACGCCTTGCAGAAATTAATGCGGTCTGAATACCAAAAACGAGGTTATCAGGAAGTGCAGTCTCCTAACATGTACGACGCCGAACTCTGGAAAACATCCGGGCACTGGCAGCATTACCAAGATGACATGTTCAGACTTGAGATAGAGAAAAAGACATGGGGTCTGAAGCCAATGAATTGTCCAGGCCATTGTATCATGTTTCGACATAGAGAACGCAGCTATCGAGAACTCCCACTCAGAATGGCAGATTTCGGTGTCTTGCATAGGAATGAGGCTTCCGGTGCTCTGAACGGCATGACTAGGGTACGAAAATTTCAGCAGGACGACGCTCACATCTTCTGCACCCAAGATCAGGTGAGTGAGACTCAGCGCATGCCGCCTAGATGAGTATTAAGACTGCATAGATTAAAGAAGAGATCGAGGGTTTGTTTGACTTCCTCAGATCTATCTACGGTCTTTTCGGATTTCCTTTCAAGCTTTTGCTCTCCACAAGACCCGAGAAGTATCTTGGAGATCTTGAGACTTGGGACAGGGCCGAATCCAAGCTCAAGGAGGCTCTCGATAAATTTACTGCCTCTGGCGGTGGCCAGTGGGAGCTCAATGAAGGAGATGGGGCCTTCTACGGACCGAAGATCGATATCGAACTGTCCGATGCCTTGAACAGAGGGTTTCAGTGCGCTACAATTCAGCTTGACTTTCAGCTTCCGCAAAAGTTCGAGCTCGAATTCATGACCGCAGACACTAATCCCAAGGCCAAAGTAAGCGAATCCAGCGACACGAAACCAGATAGTCCCGATGCACTCGCAAGCAAACCCAAGGCCCCAGGTCCAGGCCGTGCTCGGCCGGTCATGATCCACCGCGCCATCATTGGGAGCTTTGAACGATTCATGGCTGTCATCACAGAGCATTTTGCAGGCAAGTGGCCATTCTGGCTCAGCCCCCGGCAAGTACTGGTCATTCCGGTCGTTCCAGCGTTCAATCAATACGCCGAGGAGGTGCAAAAGTTGCTGAAAGACCAGAAAATGAATGTGGACATGGACATCAGTGGGAACACTATGGCAAAGAAGATACGCACAGGGCAAATGCAACAATACAATTTCATATTCGGTACGACTCTCCATTTTCACCATCATCTAGCATTTTACTGATGCAGTTTAGTGGTTGGTGCTGAGGAACAGGAGTCACGGTCTGTCAATATTCGCAATCGCGATGACCACGACACGCAGTCCAAAGGGGAACAGATACCTTTAGCAGGGGCTATTGCGAAATTGAAGGCGTTGAAAAAGGAGAGGCGGCTGATCAATTCCATATGATTTGTGACTCACGGCTTTGGGTGCTTGCGCTTGGAGCTTTCAAGCCCTTGCTTTCAGCATAGTATCCTGCGGCCTACGGAGAATCGTAAGATTACTAGGACAAAGAAGGAAACGCGAGAAAAACATCAAGCGCCACTGGTTGCAGACAGGCTGATTCTCTCTCGAGGCACGATATGTAGTAGAATAGACTATAGTATCATGAGGATAGGTAGCCCACGAAATGAATGTTTCAGCCTTGTGCATAAGATCGGGCCGACAAACGCTGATCCGAATTTGGATTCATCTCTTTTTAGAGCAAGGTGACGTGCTGTTGCAGCCATCATACCTTTAGATCAACCAAGAGATGGATTCGCCTTATTGCTTTCCACGACCTCAGCATTATCGCTAGGGAATCTGTACCCTAAAGCTCATATTCTATTTGTATTGACAGACGAAAGCTCACCCGAGCTCATTTCTAGTGCCCGACAGACCTCCGCCGGTGTCCGCATGATTACAGCCTCTCCACCTCGTCCACGTTTGCTCCGTACTCATACTGCCAAATCCTCCATGAATGCCAATTCCCAGTCTGCTTGCCCATCAAACCTTAGTTCTAATTGCTAGTGTGCATTGAGCTTCTCACCCCCAAAACGAACTCCTCGTTAGATGTACCCTAAAAATCAGTGCACCTACTTAACACGCTTTAATCAGACAACATACCTGCCTGCATCTAGCCCTCAATTCTTGGGCCAGTATGGCTCAGCAACGTGTCGGAGCCGCAGATATCTCGCGAGACGCGCAGGATGCTGCGCCCTCTCTCTCGCATCCAAAACTAGATGATCAGTCCGCTCCTCTCATCCAGGAGCTAGACGCTAATCAAGACCACGACAAACGACGAATCTCTCAATCACAAACCTTGACGCCGTCGCGGGGTGGAACTTTAAAGAAGAGACAATCCATTAGCCGGAAGAGTAGCCTCAAGCGAGGCGGTAGTAGGAGAGATAGTCGCCCAGGCAGTGTGAGGAGTCTGACTTTTGCAGACGACGCCCCTGGGTTTCATGGATCGGAATTGCACAGTGCCTTCTACACACCCGTGCCCACGACTGGGAGCCCAACTGAAATTCTCGCGAACAGATTTCAGGGTATGTTGCCCCAAAGTCTCAAGGCTTTACAACGGCTCGGAAGACCTTACTGATACATTCTGCTTCAGTTTGGCGGAAGTTGCTTAAAGACCTGATTACATGTTTTCGAGACATTCAAAAATCATACGATTCTCGCTCTAAATCTTTATACAATATCTCGAATGTCCTTACCAACATCCCAACACCGCCTCAACTCGTGCCTCAGGGTGGCATAAGCGATGCCATGCATGTCCTACGAGATTTCCACAAGAAGTCGATTACGGAAAGCAATAAGGCCAAGTCCATTGAAGAGGAAGTCATTCAACAGCTTACGGGCCTCAGAAGTGACCTCGGTCAGAAGATCAAGGAGATCAAGAGTCTGTCAGGCGATTTTAAAAACAATGTAGACAAGGAAACAGAGGCCACTAGGAGAGCTGTTCACGAATTGCAAGAGTCTTTACAAAATGAATCTTCCGATCCAAAATACGACCCTTACCTAGTTCGGCTTGGGGTTGACCGGCAAGTAGGAAGACAGATCGAAGAGGAAAACTATTTGCACAGGGTGGGTTCAAGTTCCACAAGGAACAAATGAGGGATGCTAATTCTGTAGGCGTTCTTGAACCTGGAAAGCTCCGGTAGAGAGCTAGAATCTATCGTGATGGGGGAGATCCAAAAAGCGTACAATGCCTATGCGGGGATCATCAAACGGGAAGCGGACGAAGCGTACGAGGCTGTAGAAGGACTCAGAATCGGTCCCTTGACAATCCCTAAAGACTACGAGTGGAACGCTTTTGTCGATAAGAATGAGCATTTCGTTGACCCCAGGCTTCCTGTACGTAGAGTAGAAAACATCACGTATCCAGGGAAAGACGAAGCTGCGGCTTCCGAGGTCAAGGCTGGTATGCTTGAGCGCAAGAGCAAGTATCTGAAAAGCTATACGCCTGGCTGGTATGTACTCATATATTGGCGTTACGTTGTGCTTTATTAACAGGATCCAGGTACGTTCTTTCAACAACGCATCTCCATGAATTCAAGTCTCCAGACCGCATCGCCAGCCAGTCACCAGTTATGTCGCTACCTCTCGCAGATCAGAAACTTGGCTCACGTTCTGCTACTGACTCGACTTCACATAAGTTCATGTTGAAGGGGCGCCAAAGTGGCGGCATTCACCGAGGTCATGCATGGGTGTTCAGAGCCGAGTCTTACGACACGATGCTTGCTTGGTATGAAGACATCAAGAACTTGACAGAAAAGACAGGCGCTGAGCGTAACGATTTCATACGAAGATCACATGCCCGAAGCCTGAGTGCAGGCAGTCACAAGGCTGGTTCCATTAGCAGTGATGGTATGGAAGAGGACGAAGCGGACGAAGTACCTTACTCGGCAACTGCTTCGCAAGCTGAAATACCGACACAGCATGACAAGCTCCCGGAAAGGCCTAACCCAGGTGGGCGTTTTCCGAGTGCCCTTAATGTCAATAATCGAGACTCACAAGCGATACCGTCTAGTCCGTCGAGCTCCGGCGACCGAGAAGTAGTTGCTGCGGCCAGCGCCCTGCCGGGATCCGGCGTTCCTTTTGACAGGTCAGGGCAACTGGTCCAGGCTGGTGACAATGAGGAGAACTCTGTTCGAGGAGACAAGGTCGGAACAGCTGCGGCGCCGGCGCGAGTGGATGCTTATTCGTCAATAGTAACCAACCAAGACTACAGCGGTCCGCCAGTGCAGCAGGGACGAAGTTCAGTCACCACGAATCGGGCAGCTTCGCGTTCGTTTCCACAACAGGTTGAACGACACGATAGTAAATATGGCGACTGGATGGGTCCTGCCACGGGTGCGGTGGGTGGTGCAGCGATTACTGGCGCAGGTGGGGAAGCTTACCGGCATCAGCATGACCGGGGAGATGCAGCAATCGAGGAAGGGCAGCTTGGGTTGCAAGCTGTGAAAGCGTCTCCTGGCTCTGCAGGGATGGCACATCACACAGTTCGCCAGCCCATAAATGGCGTTGACAGCGCCGGCCCTCCTTCCAGTGCCGGTACCGCAGCTCAAGTTACGCCCTTTGCTAATCAGGCTGCTCTATCAGCCACAGTGGGCTCGACCTCCCACACGAGCGACCCAGCAGCACCTATTAGGGAACTAGCGAATAGACCATCACCATCCAGCCATACTAGTGTCGCTGCGATCAGTGAACTGCACATGCCAGGAGAATTTCCTTAGCGCAGAGTCGATGGTGGAACCGCGAGGTACAGCAGCTAGCAGTCTCTTTGGTGTAGCCCCGATGGTGAAAAAGGATGTGTCGTTGACTTCCAGAAAGAGCTGCTTGAGTGCAAACCAATAGGTAGCCCCACCAGGTAGCCGACCGTTATAGCCCCAACTAACCAATTCTATATTAAATGCTTGCTCACCTTCTCGAAGTTGTACCCTATCGTCCCCAGCGCAGACTTGAATTGCTTTGAGCTTTACAGATCTTGGAGCCTATAGCTCTAAAGCAAAACGCCTGTACTCTTATGCCTTATCCTCATCGCACACCGTCATACCATGGACCCAATAAGCCCACCATGTCCTTTGACCCTAGGCACTTAAGCTCGGAAAAGTCCAGGTACCCTGGCTCTGGAGCCACTCAATCTGCTATATGTGCCATATCCTACTATTGGTCCCAAGTCTCCTGAGGGCAGATGGGCGCCACTACGCCGTCTGCCTACGACCCCAGTCCGACGATTATAGTTCTGGCAAAGATTAAAATCCCCTCTCTACACGTCTGAAGGGACTTGAAGCACAAAGACCATGCATGAGGCTACCCCTGGCCCCGAGCATGGGCAGATCAATAGTTCAAACTGTCTAGCGAGCAGTCTCATGCTTGGATAAACAAATTTTTCTCATCTGGCCACCTGCTAAAGGCAAAAGACCTTTCTTCGCAGCAAAGGCCTCCCAGACCGCCTCAAATCCAGCAAGCATCAATGAACATGGCAGAATTGTCATCTGGACGCTGTCCTAGAGAGACATAGGTTTCGAGGTCTCTGCACAGCAACCACAAGCGAGTGCGATTGTACACTGCGTAGTCTAAGATATCAGTCTCAAGGCCTCTCAAAGCTAGGGAAGGATTTCGGAATGAACGTATAAGCTGGCCAAATGGCACTTGATTCAGTATGAGCTCTCTACCGGCATAATTGCTATAGATAGTCGACGCGGAGGCACTTTAGCTTGACCGAATGAGCCTTTTTGCGAGGAAAGGCGTATGATGCCAAAACATTACTCTAGAAAGTCATAGTCCTCTTAAAGAGGCAGTGCAGTTGCAGCTTGAGACTTGTGCCTCTAAAAGTATTTACAAAGGATCTCTGTGTATTGACTCGTAAGGCTCTCTACGGATGACTGGTTTCTCCAGGGCGTGATAGATACTCCCCGTCATCCACTTCTTAAGATTGGCCATCAATCCTTTGTCGAGAGCACCGGATCGGAAGTACATTGATCTTCATAGTGACAGTAGACATAGGATCCTGATGACGACCGCGATTGACCGATTCAGCTGGCAAAGGCTGCCAAAATGTCCTCGATATTCTGTAGTCTTGCAGCACGGACTGTTGGCTTCCTACGAGTCGAGGGCTCAACGGGTTGTTGTATCTCGACCAATGGTCTCTTACGAGACGATAGCATCGATTCGAGCGGTCTCTTCGTGTCTGGCTTGATACGATAGAATGACTTCAAACCTTGGTTACCAGTGCTGTCCGCCGCAGCATCATTACTAGGCCCGCCCAGAGACAGATGTAATGTCGGAAGAGTGTCAATCGCTACGATACCATCTGCTAAGGAAGCTTCTGCACCGAAGACTCCTCCCCGTCGAAAACAAGCGAGAACGATGGATTCCCAATTGGCACCTTCGGTGCCACCTTCGATAAGCCAATCGCTCAGGTCCTTCCCAGTCCTGTACTTCCACCCGAAACGAAGGGCTGTGGGATTGTCATTGGGACCAAGTTTGCAACCCTCGACGTTAAACACGGCCAATGTTGGAAATTGACTGAGGTAATCAAAGACTCGGGAGCTGATTTTCCTCTGCGAACGACAATTGAGGACGCGAAGCACGCTGAAAGCATTTAAGTTGACAGCTGTACTTCCCCAGCTCCTGATAATACTGTCGTCGAGTCCGATGTCTGGAGCCCGAACGCTTGGGCCAATAGTCAGGCTCCCCATATTGGTGAGCTTAGATAGTTGAAGAAGGTCAGTTCGTGAACAAGTGATACTTGACAGCGTAAGAAATGTTATCCAGTCGAATGAGATCGATGTTACAGGCTTGATGTAATCAGTGAGTTTCATGTTAGGCCTGGATACAATGTGATATTTGTGTTTCAATGTTTGGTCAAATTCATTGGGATATGCAGAAGCGAACGCCTTCCAGACTTTCACGCTGTCTAAATGCCTACAAAGCCAATAGTCAGCCTTGTTCTCCCTACCTACAGAATGACAAGGTCTCGCACGAGGAAATGAGCCTTTGCCAAAGTGGACTCGCAACCTCCCATGGTACCTCGCTGAGTGAGTCTGTCGTAATGTTGAACGAGTTGCAAAGCGCGCTGCGAATGGCCATGTCGAATAGCGATGAGCATCCGGGACCTGGAAATCTGAAGCATCTAGATTCCCTCAAGCTACCTTTCGTCTTCCATACCCAATCTGTGGTCATTGGCCTTGATGATTTCGGAGTCAGCATTTCCCTGTCTATAGAGAACATGTAGCGGGAGACATTTCTAGGGAGAAGAATATTCATGAAATAGGTAGGAGAAGTGAATTGAACTAGGTAGTATAACGCACCCCGCTGGACACAACACCTCGGTAAAGACTTGACCGGATTCATCATGCTTGGGTGCTCCTGGTTTTGGAGTTGAGGGAGCAAAATAGGATTCACGTCTGCGGACCATGGGCGCCCTCATTGCATGGCTTCTCATTGTGCACATAGAGTAACATGATGTGTTGAAAAGGAAACAAGGTCCTCGTACGGAGTTAGCTCACTATATCGCTATCTTCCTACACAGGTCCTAATAAGCCCGATAGTACAAACATCCTTGGAGCATACGAGAGATGAGCTCGATGAGCTACTCATATCAAAAGCAGCTAAGCGGATGGTGGGGTGTCAAACGATACTGTATCGAGCTTAGCTCCTTCGGCGCTCTAGCGCTAGTACTCTACAGAACCCTATCCGCTAGTTCTAGGCTTATCTGAACAAAGTACGCTAATTTGCTCAGATCGTCATTATTCGGTTGTTTCCATTGTTAACTTGTATTCTTCCCCAACATTCTCCCCACCAGTGCCGTCACTTGTATATACTCTGCATTTTCCCTCTGTGAAAGGGAATCTTCGACTGTCTGAAGGGGCTGACAGGCATGTTGAAGAAGTCGAGTATTTTCTACTCATCCTATAGCAATTTCCATTGTCTCTATTGTCCAAAATTAACCCTACATGTTTCCATTGCTTCGTGCTCTCGACCTCAACGAGCGAGGTCTGGTGGAAAACGAAAGTCCCAGTGGAGATTGTATGCTACTGTCCGTCCGGACAGGCCGGAAACAGGACCGGGTCATGGAGATCAATGGCCAGACATTCACTCCACCACTGGGGTACCTACACCTTACCAAATTTTGCAAACGAAGAAAGGCGCCCCCTACTCGAAACGTCGTTTTTACGAACTTGCCAAGGTATATCATCCAGATAGACACGGTCACGAAGATGTCCACAAGCAGACGAGGTCTTTATCTGGCGCGGTGAAAATGGAGCGCTATCGTCTGATAGTCGCGGCCCATGAGATCCTTTGCGATCCCATCAAACGCAGTGTATACGATGCATCTGGCGCTGGCTGGAACGGGCGGCCAGATCACGATGCACCCAAATACCACTGGGGCCAGAGCAGCACCGCAAGGTGGTCTGGCTTCGATACCAATGACTCGCCTTTCAGGAATGCAACCTGGGAAGACTGGGAAAGGTGGTATCAAAGGGACAAAGCAAGACAAGATCCGATTTATTTTTCCAATGGAAGTTTTGTAATACTCGTCATTACCGCAGTGTTCCTTGGTGGTTTTGGACAGTCGGTACGAGTCGGGGAATATTCGAATATATTTCAAAGACAGGTCGAGATGGTTCATGACGATGCCAGTAAGGTCCTCATGAAACGGAGATCCGAATCTGCAGGCTTCGGCAACAGAGACGAAAGGCTGCAAAACTTTCTAAGTACGAGGGACCCACAAGGCTATGGAATTTCAGATCCAACGGAAGAAGCTTATCGCAAGCTGTTGCCAGAACCTGAAGTCTGTATGAGTAACGATATCCATCAACGAAATCGTGACTCCGAACATAAGCCTAATACAAATCCACGAAACCCTACGAATTGATGGATAGTCCACAAACCCAAGCTCGAAACTCGTTGAGGACAATGTCACAAGCACCAATCTAAACCAAATTTCAATATAGAGTTGTTATGCTGAGGGCAGCTATTAGCTCTACGATTTCCTCGAACCTGTGCCAAGACATTTTTGGCCGAGGTAGCAGCTCGCCTTATCGATAACCTCAGATTACTCCGACGCATTCAATTCTGGTCTTGTACATATGCTTTTCCAAGTAAGAAAGGCTACATTCTTCCACGCTTTCTCGCGCAGCTTTCCGACCATGGCGACTCAACTCCCTCAATTGCCAGAAGTAGAAAGGCTGAGTCCACTTGTTATACGTATACTTGGCGGGAATCCAAGTAAATTTACTCTACAAGGTGTGACATCTCCTACACTCGCCTGTCGCTACTAACCTGACTTGAAAGAGGCTCAAATACTTATCTGATTGGCACTGGTTCCTCTCGCCTGCTCATCGATACTGGCGAGGGAAAACCCTCCTGGTCACGCCTTTTATCCTCGGTTCTCTCATCAGAGTCAACAACTGTTTCGGATGCTCTTGTCACACATTGGCATCACGACCACGTGGGCGGCATCAAAGCTCTATCATCTCTCTGCCCTAGTGCTAGGATTCATAAATACAATCCTGTATCGGGACAGTCTACCATAGACGATGGCCAGATATTCAAAACGGAAGGAGCTTCATTACAGGCTTTCCACTGTCCAGGTCACACGACCGATCATATGGCATTCGTACTAGAAGAGGAAGACGCTATGTTCACAGGTGACAACGTGCTCGGCCACGGCACAGCGGTATTCGAGGACTTAGCTACCTATCTCGACAGCCTAGCGCAGATGAGGATCCGATTCAACGGAAGAGCATACCCAGGACATGGTGCGGTGATCGAATACGGAAATGCTAAGATCAGCGAATATATTGAGCATAGAAAGCGAAGAGAAGAGGAAATACTACAGGCATTAGGACAGGTTGAGGGTGATGCCACCCCGATGGAACTCGTCAAAGTAGTATACAAGGACGTTCCAGAGCACTTGCACGAACCTGCAGCGAAAGGTACCGTGCAAATGTTGCGAAAATTAGAGGGGGAAGGAAGAGTCGCCCAAAGTGGTCAAGAAAGATGGCGTATGGGTGGGAAAGCAACGCTCTGATATTGACCTGGAAATCAATGTTTGGTCAGGCAGAAGCACAAGCCATGATCATCCTCCAAAATAAGAACAGCCTCTTCTTTCATCCAACATTCCAACTTATCTTTAATGTAGTGATGTCACAAAAGAAATTGCAACACCACCTAACTTCCTTACACTAGACGGGTCGCAACATGCAGGCAAAGGGACTGGCAATTTCCTGGAGTCTCAAAATGCGTCCAACTGACCTTGCGTCTATTTGATGGATGTGAATAATTATAGAACCACAATCTAGATTCTACGATGTACCCTGTACTCTACACTATCCCATGATAGCCTCCTGCAATAACGCCGACGCTTCCAAAGAAGCCTACTTCCCAGACGCTAGACATGCAACCCAAACCAGACCGTCCACTATGCACGAACCCATATTGTATGTTATATCTCTAACGCAGTCGTTAAAGCTTATGCGCCAGTGATTTCACTCTCTGTCAACGCGTAATCTTCTGCTTGCAATCCTTTCAATGCCGTTCTTCCAGAATCCGTCAGGTCAGGCCTTCCGTCGGCTTTCACAGCATGGGTAAAGAACCTCGGCTTCCACTCCTCATTATTATTCTGGCGTTGGCTGGCTTTCTCACGCTGCCGCTCCTCCAGTTCAGTTTTTAATCTTGTAGCCTCGTTGTACTGTTTGCTCTTGATTGCCTTGGTGACATTGGCCCAAAAGCGCTGAGATTCATTGGGAAGTTGTTTGTCGAGTGGAGGGATGATCTTGGGAATGGGAAAAAGCGGTTGTAGGTTGATTAGAGAATGTGTTTCCTAATCAAATCAGCTGTGGTCACTGTAGGGTGTGGGTCACCACTTGCCTTTGAACCGGCCACTGTATAGTTCACTTGATCATGCCAGCAGCCCTCCACTCTTCCTAAAATGTCTTTTTCTGGAATCTCCTTCAGTCGACTCCGATTGTCGTTCTCCGGGTCGTAAGTATATATGACGCCGTTGACCTTGTTTTGTGTCTTCCCCAACCAACTCTCTTCTTGATAATGCAGTATGGCTTTCATCTTTGATTTCGGACATGTCACGAAGCACGTATCTGCGACTGTGACGGAAAGTGACCCCCGTAGCATGCCCCCAAGATGTGCCGTTGGATGCGTGAGCTGATACTCTTCATTGTCTCGATTTTTGATGTTGATAAATATTCCAAGGTTGTGAGCACCTGGTGTCACTTTTACGCTTGTTCCTGTGAATTTTGCGCTCAATTGATCAAAACCGCGGGCACTGATTCCCTTTACCGGACAATCAATGAAGAAGGCGGAGACTGGAGGATGGTGGGAGGTTTGCTCGGTAAGGTATGAAACTCTTATTGGCTTGTTCTTCGTATCGATATGCTCTGTAGCGGACTCTTTGTGTGTCTGGCCGAGTATTGGCGGCGAACTGTCTTCGACCTCCCAATTACACTAGGATGATTGTCAGATAAAGACGCTTCCTTAGAACGGATGATTGGCCTACCCGAAAGAATTCTCCAAGTGTAGAGTTGTAGGGTTTACACGGTTTGCCTTTAACATATTTCTGCGCATTCCATGAGCTTTCTCCACATTAGGACTATTTCCTAGTGCAACGCATACCAAGTCTTTCGTGAACCAAAAGCGGAGCACACCAAGCATTCGACCGAGGGGTTCATCGGAGTCGCCAATGCTGCACGACTGCGTCAACACACAAACTCGGAGGCTATTAGGATCGCGTACGCTATGAACGTCTCTGGCCGGTCCAGATAGTTCCAGTACTCTGCATTTCACATCAGCTAAAAGTACCCAGGACAAAGCACAAGGCTGGGAAAAAAGGGAGAAAATCTGCGTACCAAGGTTTGGTGTAGGCTCGAGAAGCTGGGCTGGTAGAGAGAAGCGGACGGAAGCGATGTCTGAAACGCCAATGAATCTGTGCAAGTATGTGAGCGTCTGCAAAGCCAAGCTAGAAACTCTCCAGCAATGCGCAGTCCTCGGAGGGGGCCTTTCTGTTAATCCTTGCTAATGCATTAGAATTCACTCACTTGCGCAGTATACCCAGAAATGTCCTCAACTTCGAACTATCATCGGATTTATCGGAGACGTATGCATCAGGTAGTGAGGTGGTAGTAGAGTCCTTGGTAGAGCTTGTAGAGCCTGCTGTTGCAGTGGAAGGTGCTGGCGACGCTTTGGTTCTGTTTGTAGATGACTCTCGAGATGATGGTGTAGTCATGGTAATTAAGAGACGCCGTCCTTTTTCTGTCTCAAGAGCGAATTGCGCAGATTAAGAGCTGTCAGGTAAGTATGAATATAGATAGGGTGTTGACTGCATATAATGAGCTCGGGAGTTGATTTGATGATTGCATATCGAGCATATGACGAAGATTGGTAACTTTATCAAGAAGGTCAGGCGCTAAGATAATGGCAGGAGCGAGGGTACGGTATTGTAACGTAAGCTCGTATTCTATTCTTATGGTACGTAGCGATCAACACCTGACTTCTAAATATCGCGACTAGTTCTGATAAGCCAATACGCTTGCTATCCACGCCAGACCACTTGAACAGCTTCATCAAATCCGGGGGCAACGATAAGGTCAAAGTGTGCCACTCCTTATTCACCAAAGCACCTTTGTTCCACGATGCATTCTTCAAACACCCATGTGGCGGATTTCTCTTATCGGATTGGACGATACTTAGAACATCCCCTTAGACCTTGCGAGTCGTTTTGAATACATGATGGTTTCCATACCGTTTTCGCACCAGCCGCTTTGCAAACCATGAGCATAAGGTAGCTCTTTCCAAGAGGGTCACTTTTGTTAAGAATTGGGAAAACTCATCATAAGATCAGAAATATTAGCAACAATACTTTGTTGACGTCCACACGAAAGACATTATGGACAGCTAATTACTTAGGGGGGATACATAGGAAAGAACGCCATGGACCGTGGGAGAAGCGTTGGCAGCACTAAGAGTTTTGCAAGTTCCCCTACGCATGACTGCTACATGTGAGAAGCCTTGTACGATTATGGAGGCAAGGACCCATGGAGCCACAGAGCCTACTTCTCGCCCTATTGGTGTCGCCGAAGAGGCGGTAGGATTGTTCATGATAGTATAGGAACAACCATTGGCAAGCAATTGTACCAAAAGACGTAATTGGTCCGGAACCCATCCTCTGTCGAGCTATTCTGTAAGTTTTGAATGGAATTGCCTCGCAAGCGCGGTCATGTAACCGTGGTTGGATACTCTGGACGCCTATTGCCCTCCATGAGCCTTGGTCGACTGAAATAAGGCTAGGGTTTTCTGTGTGCTCTTGCACGACGCAATTCGGAAGACATCTATTTTTAAGACACTTGATGGAAGCTTAGCTACATCATGGGTCTGTCCTCGCACGATAACGACCTTTATCATCATCGTATAACTTATGGCTGTGTCCATATCGTCAACCCTGACTAAATCTTCGCTCCTTACTGGGAGGTTTACAAAAAACAGTCTCCTCATAGAGCCCGAGCGTCTTCTCACCTTGCTAATACAGCTTTTTAATGAATAGAGCCGATCGCATATAGAGTCAGCACAAATAAGTAGTATCCAAGACCCTCGGTGCTTTGTGCCCTCAGGCTTGGATGCTGCCCACTGATTTCCGGAACAGACAAGTCTTCCCTGGAACTCAAATGCCAACTGCCATGTGTGGCCTTGAATGTCAACACTATGCACACGCCTATCCAGCTGATATCTTTGAAGAGGAGAGTTATGACTGAACCCTCCTGACGAACATCTTGTTCCAGAATGATTGAAGGCGCTAGCGATACCTCTTACTTCGCAACCTGTGACTGTGTGAACTCTGCAGCATGTCCTGAAGTTAGGAGGCTTGGTGAAGCCGCAAACAAATGGTGCGGCTGAAACCGTGCGGGTGAAACTTGGTTTTATAGTATAAAAAGGAGACGTTGGGTATGATAATATCAGCTACGAGGATTGCGTAGGTTCTATCACTCGACATTTCGACTCTCTTTTCATACTTTGTTCTTCAGTCTCGAAGGCTTCTCTACCTTGAGAAAATGTTCGTTTTCTTAGTGTCATAATCGACTCTTATTCGCTCAAAGCCTGCTCGCCTTTTGATATGGAATGCCTACTTCAGGCCCAACTGCACCTCCGGCTCATATAAAGCTTTATTACCTTTGGGTTGAAGCTCCGCCTTCTTCGCTCAACCCCCGCTGATCCAGATTGCACGACAGTGTACGAAAGTACCAAAGTATTCCGAAAGCGAAGGAAGTATACACCCCGCCGGATTGGAAGGTGGCCTGCACATTGATGCGTCTTCCCTAGCCTGTGCTCCATCTTTCTCATAGCCTACAATTTCCTCTTCAAGAAAGATTAAGGACAGGGCAGGTACCGATGCGATGTCCGTGAAAGCATTTCGTCTACTGCCGATTTTGAGGGGCAGCGCTTCGACGTCCGTCTGTTTATCTCGAAATGGCAGCACTTGAAACCGAGATCGAGCACGGTCATGTAATGCGATGTGTGTTCTAGCCTGCCTCTTAGGTGCCAAGTCTTGCTTGTCAGCGTCTGTCCTCGTTCCCAGTCAGAAGCTTCCCTCTCCTCGTGATTTATGTTTCATCTTGACACTTATTTACCACCCAGAATGCCCTGAGATGACGGCAATCTCTTTGTATATCACGCCCCTCTCTTAATACTCTCCTTTTCAATCGCTCGAATGGATCCACTCCATAATAGATTTGCGTGTTAAGGCATTTCCGAAGGTCTGATGGGTATGTATGCACTATAGTATTGGAATATTAATCAGCACAATATCCTGTTATACATCTCAGAGTTCGAACTCTAGGTCTAGCGACCGAGGAACTGTTCGTGCACGGTAGGCATGGGAGCGACAGCGTGCGTTCCATGCAAGTCTCTTGCAAAATTCGGCGGGTAGTGGTGTGCCTTCTCGGTCTCTGACATTTGTATCCCCTCTGCTCTTCTGAATTCCCTTGGGGACCCTCCTAGAACCTGTCTGAACTTTCTGCAAGACCTGCCTATCATGTGTAGGTTCGAGCCAGATCCTAGGGTCGCCGTGCTTGCGTGCTAAAGCTTCTCGGAGGCACTCATGGATTTTTGGAAGTATGGAAGGAACTTCACCGTCTTAGAATGCCATCCTGCCGGTCTAATATTTCATGCCGACCGAGTGAAATGCAACAATGGTGGTGGTCACGCATACACCCACCCGGTATACTGTGCGTAGGACCCTACCGAAAGAATAGGCTCAATGATCATCTCGTCACTCATGGTTTGCTGGGGTCAATACGAGCCTTTGACGTGTACGATTGGATTCACTAGGCGTCTCTGGACATACTGAAGCGTTGGTTTGGGAGTTTTGGAATCGGAATCAATGGCAGATCTACGGCCGAATACAATGCACTGGGCCATAAGATGATCGAGTCGTGTTACCCGTTCTTGGGGCACCGGACATCGTCCGGCGAATTCCATTGCGAGTATGGACACAGTGTTTCGGTCTTTCACACTGTTTCGTCGCTTTACTCTTGTTTTGGCAGCTTGACGATAGCTTGGCTACTGGGAAAGTCGCCATGGGCTAGGGGATAGCAGAATGTGCTTTTGCAAGATGGGATACTGAGGGTACCCGATGACATGTTGGCACTTAGGTGCACACTTCGCTTACGCATTGGCACCAGCTTCTAACGTCTGCGCATCTACCGAGCTCTCGATGCCGCGTACACTCAGCTCTTCCCACGACGCAACAGTGTCTATTCGCACAGCCACACATCCCGCACAACCCATGCGCTGATCGGCACTTGAGCTTAAGGTACCTTACGTGCTTAGCTGTGGCGTCGCGCCGATCTGTGGCTCAAAATTTCTTCTTGGCAAGCTTGGAAGGGGCTCTTCCATGGTCTGGACTTGTAAAACGACGAAAAGCTTTGTGGCTGTGTACCAAGTGTGGCGCTGATCATTCGCAACGATTATGCATCGGCTTTTCTCGTGCGAAACGGAAGAGCTTCCGGAGATGTGTGAGCGAATTGTTGTACAACAATGAACTCGGTTGCAAATGGGTGGGTGCAGACTGCAAAATCTACTCATAGAGGCGATCGCTCATTGGCTCTCTGTCACGCGCCCTATCAAATATTCAATCTTACAGCCACCAATCGAGCCATTTCCGATATCCAATTTCCCATGTGGATGGGAGATGAGGGATGGGAATCCTCGAAAATGAAACAAATTGTGCATGTCGTACATGACGGAGCAGCTCATCTCGGTTAGAGGTCTGAAAAAGCCGTTGGAATGATCGATGATGCCAATTTTCATGGCGAGAAGTGTAAAGTTGGTAGCTTCGTAAAGAGCCCCTTAATTGGAGGCTCGGGTAGATTCAATCACTCCAATGGTCTTCTGACAGCAGTTGTTCGGCTCTACAGCGGCGCTTGGCTCCTTGCCAGTAGTTACGAGCATGTTGTTTGTGCTAGGCATTCTCTTGATAAAGCAGTGAAGTAGAGACAAATCATAAGGAAAGGTAATTTGATGGTGGGAAGGAGTGTGCTCCGGAAGTACCCACCCCCTTAGCCACATCACCATTCCAAGTCCGACAATTAGGTTGGCCTAAGTGACATTCGATCAATCATCAGCGCTCTTCTTGCGCATCGAGCCACAGTGTGGCTAAGAGTTAGAATTATTTGGTAGTCGAGCCACAGGAGCATCGTGGGTGAATCAGTGAATCTCAAGCTTGCGTAAGCTTGGATGCGCTTGAGAAAAGGCTTGTCGGGCACAGAAGACGGAAGAGGAGATGATCGGTTAGCGAAACGGTTGAAGGTGGACCGTTAAGGGAATTGATTTTCATTGCCGCCTTTGTCATAAAAGTGAGAGGGGTAAAAACATCGTGCGATTGACATGCGATTTACATGCGCTAGAGGCAGTAGTGGGTACAGCCACTGAAGGAGAAAAGGGGCGCTACCTACTATGTGGCGCTTCTCCAGAGGAATTGGAACTTTCTTCCGGCCCTTCAGACAATGGAAACGTCTAGGCCATGCTCAGCATGGTAGCAAGCACCATCACCATTAGCCCTCCTCTTAGCACTCTGATGACCACTGGGCACTCAAGAAGTCAGACCAAGGGTAACGCGTTAGAGGTAGCACGGGTAGATTCAAACACCTTACCCTCGTTACCTCACTTGACGGACTCGACGGAGTACCTTACCTTAACAACATGCCCTACGTAACAAGGCCCGCCCTTGTCGCCGTCATTTAGCGCTACGGCCCCCAGTCTGCTTCTGCTGTGCTTTTAATACATCTCGAATGATGTTCATCTTCAATTTCCTAAATCTATCATCCATATCCATTAACACGCTTTCGCGTCTTCTCTCATAAACCGATCTAGATTACTAGGATACCCAAACTACCTAACCGCGTACTCCCATCGCCTAATGCTAATGCACATATTCCCTACCTCGTATCCCCCCAGTCTCTTTCTGGCTACGACCTGCAAAATCTAAAAACAAACCGCACAGCCACTTCTCTCTGTCTCTCACACTACATGCCTACAACATTCAGCTTATAAGATCCTTCACTTCACGTGAGTGAACTTGCCACCATGTTTCGAAATCGGTATGTACCATCCATATTCAATTGGTGTTACACCATCCCTCCTACCCAAGCCACACCCAGTCTACTAACACCTCTAACAGAAAGAATTCACAAAAGCCCGGCAACGAGCTTTATGTTGCTTTTAAACAACATTTCCCTCACGTAGGGCCTGGCACGTCAAGCACTCCATCTTCAGCAGCATCGACCGACACAACTGCCTCACTCACCACCACCTCGATGGACCCGTCCATGGATCAGAGGTGCGGCGACTGATTTTCATTCGCTATTTCCTATTCCTGATGTATTGAAAAAGCTTTGAATTTCGTTCTGCGCGACCTCTCACTTCTCACTCTTGTTCGGCCTGATTTCGCTGGAATTACATGGACCCCCATACTAACAATCGCCTTTTCGAACGCAGACACTTTGGCGATCAAGAAGCAGGCAAAGATCACGAATCGGGCTTGGAAGAACCGGATCCATGGAGATTCACCCCATCAATGCTCGATACCAATTCCTATGCTTTTACTTCGTTCACCAACCAAAACTCTGGAGACTATACGCCTACGCCTGGCGGAAGTATGAACGCAGTCTTTCACAATCAAGCCGGAGACCTCCATACTCCGGGCATGGGATTCCAATTGGGGACGCCTCTGTCGATTTCGGCTTCTGATAGCCACACCAACCCGGCATCAGCAATCGATATGCACGGATTCCAGCCCCACATGCTACATTCGCAGCCTTTTCAACACTCAAATCCATTCTCACACCAACAAAGCTATGCGCCTAGTTCATTCGTTCACCAGGATTCTGGCTACGAAACAATGAATCCTCAACAGAATGGCTTACCTGGTGAGAAATTCGGCATTGACGTAGACACGCGTGGAGAATCTAATTACGCAGAATACTCTGCAAGATCTTACGAGAACATGCTAGGTGCCCCTATGCAGTCTCTGGAAAAGTAAGGCCTCGCAATTTATCTATCAGGTCGATCACATGCTCACATGATCTATTAGATTCCGCTACCAAGTCACACTCAACGCGCCGACAGCAATGATCAAGCATTCAGACGAAATCCCAGTGACGTATCTCAATAAGGGACAAGCTTACGCCGTATCAATCAGCGACAGCATGGGCTTGGGCCCAACACCTGGACCCGTGAAGTACCGAACTGTCATTCGTATCTCTTTCGAAGACGAGCAGCAACGGCAACGACCTTCTGCATGTTGGCAGCTTTGGAAAGAAGGTCGAGGTCTTGCCGAGGCTCACCAACGAGGAGGAAAGCTCCAGGCAGTGGAGTTTGTTGACCCAAATCAAGGAGGCGACGAGGAAAGCAAGCGACAACGAGTTGAGTTGGAGGCTGCATCGTTCGATTGCTTTTCCGTCACCTGGACTCCATCTCCCGGTTCAGCGACTGCCGCATGTTCGGTGGCGGTGCGATTTAATTTTTTGTCCACAGACTTCAGCCATTCGAAAGGAGTGAAAGGAATCCCCGTCCGTTTGTGTGCCAAAACCGAGATCATTTCTTCTGGGACTCCAGATTCACCCCCTGGCCCCACGTCAGAAGTGTGCTTCTGCAAGGTCAAATTATTTCGCGACCATGGAGCTGAGCGTAAGCTTTCAAATGATGTGGCCCACATCAAGAAAACCATCGACAAGTTGAAGCAGCAAATCACGCAAGTCGAAAATGGCGTGAAGGAGGTGGGCAAACGCAAGCGAAGCAGTGCCGACAAAGGTGCCAGCAGCAGACCCGGCAAAGTGCTAAAGCACAAGAGAACATGGTCTGTCTCATCTCAGGGATCGAACAGTCGGCCTGCCGTTGAGGAAGATCTCCACATGAAGCTCGCAACTATGCAAGATATGTTTACTTCGACCCGCCCAGTCAGCGTATTGTATCTGAAAGGATACGAAGGAGATGATCCAGATGTCTATCCAGTCGCATTGCCTGGAGAGCCAGCAGACTTGACGGAGATCAATCAGATGGATCGAAAGGGCTCATGGGACCGGAAGACGACAAATGAAACGACACCAACGAATTCGTGCGTGGTTTCCCCTTCGCCGAGTTCGCGATCAATGCCATCGGATCAACGAGTTCTTGAGTCGTCCACCGCCCAAAAAACTGCGTCTTTCAATACGAACCAGGCCTTACAGAATGATTGGGACCAGCTTACCCATCTCCCCAGCGCAAACTTCTCGGACTTGCCCAATAATGCTGTCAAAGTGCAGAAAGGGCACGTGGACGGTTCGCTTCCAGATTGGCTCGAGGCTTTCGATGTCAATCCGGCTTACCAGCCCCCTCCGGAGAGAGCCATAAAGCCTATTGCTTGCTTCTACATCTTAATCAAGGTACCTGGTGATGTGCCAGAGAATGACTACTATAGAGCTGTCTACCTCATGGAAAGGACGGTCAAGGATCTAGTCATGAGCATTGCCATCAAATGCGGCGTCGACCCTGCACAAGTCACGCGGACTCTACGAATCAATCCCAAAGGCCTCAAAATCATGGTTGATGATGATCTTGTCCGAGAGATTCCTGAAGGGCAGGATATGGTTGTCGAATTTGCCGAAATGGCTTCCAATGTTGGCCTGAAGCAGGAGTCAGGTTCTGGCGCAAGCACTCCCAGGGCCAGCGAAACACCACCCAAAAGCGTCACTACGAAATTAGAGATGAGGTTGAAATTTTAAAGGTGTCGCGCATTTTGCACTTTCCTTATGCTGTTCTATGATACCCAGCTTGCTTTTGTCACGATCGTCAACGACACACCACTCCGGCGCATGCTTCACCCTCTCTTACCTACCGGCACGAGGTTTACCCACACCATCTACCAGCTTGCGTCGCGAATCGAACGCTTTCGATTCTCTATGATACCCAACATCTGCGGATCGGCGTGCATCTAGCCGATTCGAATGGCCACAGAATGATTAAACACTTGCAGTTCAGTTTTACCATATACCCTGCCGTTTCGGCGCATGCGCACAGGACGATATACGTGTCCTTAAATTTACGAACGTATACGACTATTACAACTTCTGCACTCTTACGATAACCTATGTAATACTTGGAGGATCACACAGAACACACAAAGCACAACAAACATTGTAATTAGTTCTTTTCTTACTGTTCGATGATACCCATTGGGCCCGTTCGATTATTGACGTGGCACCAACCAAATATTCCATACTATTCAAAGCCGTTCACCATCACATGCTCGCGTCAGCAGACTCTGAAACTAAAGTGATCGCTCGTTACATCTCATTCTTTCCACAATTGCTTTCCACTAAAGATGAACGTTCCACGGTACTACCTTACATCGCTTGACAAAAAGGCAGGCCGCCCTAAAACTTCCAAATGATCAGTTCAAACCAGGCAACGCAAAAACCCCCGCAGGCCAAGAAGTACCACCTCACTCAGTCAAGACTACAAAAGAGGTTGTTCGAGTATGACCGATACATTGCCACCTCACCAACGAAATGAAATGCAATGACTTGCCACCTCACCAACGAAATGAAATGCAATGACTTGCACCTTGGCGTGCATAACAAGGACGCATCTCCGGTAAGACTTCCAAATGTCCAGGCCAACCTTCTGTGGCTGAAGGAGCCTCGGAGCCCAAGGGCGCCCAGACTCAGCTAGCCGAGGAAGCTAAGACGGTCATTGCCGATAATGGAATTAGCGGATGGAATAATTTTGGTAGCCTCGTAGCGAAAGGATAGCGGATAAATAGCGGATAAATGATAAATCGCAGCATCAAAGATGATCAAACCGCCAAGCTTCCCCGTGAGCAGCACGTGAGGCAGAGATCGGCGTTGCGGATTGTGGCTGTGCAAACGGCTGAATCTGGAAGTAATGGTCAAGTGCTAGCTCAAAGTAACGAAGCATGAAGTAATAGTGGTAATAATGAAAGAATGCACAGTATGACGTCATTGCCGATCGGCACCCTCGAAGCGAGAAATCTGACGATGCGTTGTTGGTGCCTTACCTTAAGGTAAGATATTTATAGATGATCAACACTGCTGAATCGCCATCGTCGTTAGGCTAGACTCCCATCGTTCGGCGCTGGAGAGCTGGGATGGAACCAAGGTGCCCAAAACCCCATGCTAATACATCATGTCTCAGAAAGTTGAGTGTACCAATGTGTCTCGGAACGTTCCGGTATTGACAACTCGCCATGCATTGATGCTACTGAGGGCTTCTCTCATAGCCAATCTTCCTTTGCTCGTAGTGCATGTATTCCGAAGACTAAGATGAGATTCGCGGGCATACGAGTGCAGACTGGCTCTCGTCTCAACCTTGATCCGATACGCATCTCCAAGACCTGTTCCATTACCTCCACCTAGCAAGCATCTTTACTACAAGGTCGCGTAATTATTGACGGCGTCAAGTTGACCCGAAGCCAATGTCATTATATAGAATTGAGATAAGCTCTGCGGTCATATAAAGTGCCAATTCCACCGATGATGGGGTGGTGGAGGACGACAAAGCTTGCCGTGTACAACGCACAAAGCGCCAACTGAACGTTGCAACTCACATTATTAATGTTTAAAGATGGGTGGCTTGGACATTGTAAGACTTCCATTATCCTAAGCACCTACCCTTAGCTACGGACACTCGACCCCAACCCGCTGTATACTCATTATGCTCCCTTTTGACGCCCTGGCTTGAAGTGCATGCAGAATCTACCGTCTATGTGCTTTCAATCAAATACACCCTTATGCTCTGACCCAAAAGAAGACTCAGCACTAGCTGACAGTGCTAGAATTAGTATATGTTGAAAAGTCGCCCGAGTATTGATAACAAGTAACCCAATGATCTTGTGAACGCATTTGGCCTTTGCTTAGACCGAGTCGGGTAGAGTCTAGTTGCGAACACTATGCGATGCATGCTTCATACCATTGTTGACCGTTGATGCGCCTTCGCAGGTATTTATCGTGTGATGATGACTGAAAACCCGTCTACCCACTGCCCGCAAGAGCCAGAAACACCCGCAATGGAGTATCCTCGTGGTGGCATCAATGTATGCCTGTGAACACATTGACTCAGCAAGCTATTCGAGCGTCTTAGCGACAAGAAGATTAGAAGAACATACCCTGACCCGCCTGTTGGGTTTCCATATACGCCAGACCGCCTCCCAAGGCTCGTCAGGATTTCTATGCCATCAATCCAGAGTCCGGCTCGTAGATAGAAACCTGACAAGATTTCCCCGCGCCGCGTGTCTGCATGCATGTGAGCTCAGTGCAATACACACCAGGTTGCGACTGTTGCCCCAAGACTCACCAAATAGAAACTCGCTAGCCGAGCCTCCTTTGTTCCCAAAAAGCTGACTGGTAGAGTCTTCGTACTGGAACTCCAAACCATCCAGAGCAAATCCGTGATAGATTTTGATCGAGGTGAGAAGCTTCGTCTGAATGTGGGCGGTCTCAAGTATGACTTGCTGGGGTCGACTGCCTTCCTGACGCGACTCGCCTAGCTTGCACCCTTTGAACCCACACTGACCATTTGGTAATTTGACCGAGTTGACCTTCGACTTTACAAGCTGGCCAAAGTCTTCTACCTCAGAGCTACCTTGCCCGGCTGAGTGGACCTTCATCTTCAGCTTCTTGGCTTTGATATTCTCTGGTAACTTAGCCTTTAGATCGCCTTCAGTAAGAATGACCTGGCGAGGGGGACCTCCGGACTGAACGTCGCCATTGCTGTACTCAATCCAAGCACGGCAAATTTCGTCCCCGTCAGCGAAGATCTCTACAAACGCAATGCCGGTAGGAGCAGTGACAATAGCTCTCCCATTATCAGCAGGCCACACTTGGATACTTTCATCCGGGTTCAACGGTGCGTCGGTCGGCAAGCGGAAACAAGGATGGTACTTGAATCGCAGAGCGTCGAGTCGGTGCCAGCCGCACTCGTCTTTTGGCAGGCAGAGTCGAAGGCCGGGTGACTTTGTCCTCGTTGAGTACGGCTCCCTGCAAAGAAATGTTCGATTAAAGCGAACGTAGTCTCGAAGCATAATACCTGATTCTTGGTGAGGGCAACCGAACAGATGACCGGTTTCGTGGAGATGAGCGCCGATTCCGACATTTGCTGCCTCCCAATTGCTTCCTGACTCGTTGCAATCATTTGCAACAAAGTTGGTGTTTGTTCTCGTGCAGTCGGACAAGGCGGGAATCACTTCCTCGATACTCGTCGGGTAGCTTTGTAGCGCTTGAGAGCCGAATATTGCGAGCTGAACTGGGCCAGAGCCCCCACCCAGCGCCGCGTGGCCAGTGATCGTTTTTGCTTTGGCATCCCAATGTGCATCTAGCAGCAGCAACGATATGTACTGCTTTTGTCCTGATATCGGTTTGAAATGTTTCTTCACGGCCTCCATTGCAATGGTGAAGAGTTCGCCTTTGCGAGTTGCGTTGTCAAATTGTTGTGCAAGATCAAGATCTCGAAGCTCTTTGACCGTTTTCTCCGTTCTTACGACATGGACCTTTGCTTCATTCCTCATTTGACCCATCTCTTTATCCCGGAACGTCAGAGAACCTGTTTGCCATTCCTCCTCAAATCGAAAACACCGTCTACCTAGACCGTTCCGATACATTTGTTCGCCGGTGAAAGCCTGCCATAGGTATGCCACCATGCGAAACTTCCTGATAGCAGTCTCTAGGTCATTCCCTTCTCTTTGCTTCCGCTCCGGTACAGAGTCAAAGGTGCCCGGAGAGTCCTTTCCAAGGAGGATAACAAGGTGCAGAGGAGGCGAATTGATCAATGGGAGGAAGTTGACGTTCATCCAGGATGAGTGAGCTGGTAAGGATGAGTTATTGGAGGCTAATTTTGGAGATGAAAAGTCGAAACGCAGTCGATTGGGCCCAGGAGTCAGATGGACCAAAGCTTTGAAATGGGAGTCGCTGACTGGCCACATCGTTGCGGGGAAATTGTCCTGATGGTGGCAGACAGTCAATGTACCATCAAGAGCTTTCTGAGAGGGATCCCCGATCTGGCCATAGATGAGGAGGACTTTTTGATGTACCTATGCGATAATGAATAAAGTCGCAAGTTGGACAAAGATTCGACCAACACATACCCAAGAATTATCAGAAATAGAGAGCACACGCGGTGCAAAAGTTGATGTCGGTATCTTCGGCATGTTGGTGCCATTGATAGACGGGGTATTCAAACCCTAAGACAATAGACATATCAGGACCCTCTTCTTGTTTCTACTGCACAGTTTACACCATAGAATACGCACCGCAAAACTGCTCCGATTGCTCACCGAGCTCAAGGGCATGGGCCTCTGGGGCAGTGTAGTCATTGTGCTCGCAGACTTGCTCAACGATGGCGTCGCTGTGCTTCCAGACTTGGTGGTGACCAGATTGGGTGTAGACTGGTTTGGTTGTATCGAGGAGGGAGGCGTGGAAGAGTCATAGACAGAGTTGAGAGTCGAAGACGATTTGCTTGGAGGAACAGTGTCGTTGGAGCCGTCTGAGCCCTTGAAACCATTGGAGCCATTCGAGTCGTGGGATGTATCTGTAGACTTCTCTATCTTTGAATTGGTCTTCTTGCGCCGGAGCTCCTTGAAAAAAGGCATTGTACCCTCCTCCCTTCTCTTGATTTCACCCAATCCTTCTCCTTGTTTCCTCCAGTATGGAAAGCGGCCTCATTTGATGCCAAAGCATGCAATTTCGATGTTTCTCGATTGCAAAGTATTAGCGGAACTTACGGCCAACAATATTGAGGGAGTATGAAACGAATGTTTGTGTATTCAACGAACAAGGCCGACTATGTTTAACGACAGTATGTGATTAGAAGCAGTAAGGTAGACAGGCCGATGCAAGAGAAAAATATGAACGAGCGACCATTGTACAATGCGACAGGGAAGGAGCTTGAAAGAGTTGATGGGCCACTACTTCAGACTCTAGTGAATTGCCTTTTAGCGTTATCGTCGTACTACAAACCTAAAACATCTGGTTTTGCATATCTACTCTATGCTGGATACTATTTACTCTAGATGCTGATTGAGGACCTTCCTGACGCTTTTGTATTTTTACCAGACATAATTTATACCTAATCTCAATATTATAGGAAGTTGGTCTTAATAGAACTACGGAAGTTACTCCGTCAATACTTCTATGCGCAGTGGCTGGGCGTGGATCCTTGGCACACTAATCGCCTTTTGTTCCCCCTCCAGTGCCAACTCTCCTCCTCCTGCCTCCCATACTCATTTACCATCGTACCTTTAATAACAATGCATATGCATATAGCATAGCCAAAGAACCCTCTTACACTGCTCTCGAGATCGTCGGGCAGTCCGACAACACCTTTCATTCTTGTATACTCTTCTGTCCGTAGGCTGAGCTGACTCCTTGCCCGCTTGCCGCCCAAACTTGATAAGCTGTTCGAGAATTTGATCAACGGATTACCCTTACCCGAATACAATCCCGGAAAATTTGAGTCACAATGTCTTTCGAATACCGACACAGTACTCCTGAGGACGTTGTAGGCAAAGTTTTGAGACGAGCGGAGGTCGCTAAGGTGAGCCATCCCCCATTTGCCAGTGAAGATCCTTTCAATGTCCTTCTACTGACTTGCACTCCTGCAGATGGCTAGGAAGCTTCAAGACCGCCTGGCGTTGGCCAGCTACAAGACTCAACATGGCCAGGAAAATCTTAGTTTCAATGATGTCGAAGCTCGCCTAGAAAAGACTATAAGACGGAAGAGAACGAGCTCTAGCATTGGCACATCTTCGACCACTTCTTCAAGCTCACCGGACCACCCCTTTTTCTCTGGCGGTCTTGCTTCCTCACCGCTCAGTGCTCCCTTCTCCTCCGATACCGTTCGTAGCTCCGGAAATCCCAACATCTCGCGCAAGAGGAACGTTTATCAGTCTACAGCTATTGAGTATGGAACAAAGCCAAGCAAACGACTAAGGTCACACTCGATGGCACCTCCCCTATTCGAGATCTCCCGAGCCTCCTGGAAAAGCACACATAATCTGCCCGAGTCCTCTCCAGTATACCACCGCGAATCCCATTTTTCAAGTTCGCAAGGTCCACATCTCTCCTTTACATCCGACGCCACTATTCCTGCCTCACCTCCTTTTGGTCATGGTTCTGATGAGGAAGACCACGACATACCGTCACACTCATTCTCAATTGGCTCGACATTCCGCTGCTCGCCGCCTCGAACACCACCTCCTTCACGAAGTCGTGCTGCTCGCCAAAGCAAAGGCAACGCTGCTGGTGAGGAAGGTGCAGACCTTCTCCTCTACCTTGCCACATCACCATCACCAGCCAATCGGGGCAATAGAGCCTCCCGAATATTCGCCCCTTCTACTCCACCTTCCAAAAACTTGGCACTCCCTTCTTCCATGATGTCTACTCCGGGTATGGCAGGCTTCAATACCCCTGGTCAGCAATTCAACTTTGCGGACTTCGTGAACATCACTCCCAGCCCCGCTCAGGGTGCATTTGGCAACACACCCGGCCTGGCCAAGACGCCACTTGCTGCTAAAGAGGCTAGGAGGAGGCTTAACCTCGACGCTTTGGTACCTCCTGGGTTAGGAAGCCCGACTATTAGCAACATTGGGCGTGGGTCTAGAAATACAGACTCTGGTTTGGGCATGGAGCTCGGTGGAGAGCTGGTCTCTTGAATTCTGGGGTTATTCATGGTGTTGTCAGCCTGCGCAGAAAGATAGCATGTGCATCAGGTCTGGTCACTTTTTCGACCATATGGCGCGAGATGTGGATGCGTTGAGCAGTTCCTCTGCATGCTTTCAATTGTTCAGAAGATGTTGTCCCTTTCTCATGTGCAATCTTGTTACGATGATGATTCATGTCCACAATCATAGCATTGTCAATACTCAAAATTCTTCACGTCCCAAGCACGCGTCAAAACGCGAAAAGCACGCGCTGGAATACGCTTGTCCAAATTGAGAACTCTACTTGAAAACCGAAGTTGAAATGCCTTCCGTGCCTTGTTTCGTGCCTCAAAGAACGACCCGTTCTGTCTCGCATTCACTTACAAGCATTCTCATATATGCTTCCTCGGTGTCTCCCGGGTGAATGAGCAGCCCCTGCCAACAGACTTCCACAGACAGCTAGGCTGTCAAAAAGAGCAAGTGCTTTCTTTCCCTCAATCCAGATCTTCTAGCCCGTAGCTAAGAAGAACGTGAGATAGAGGATGTCGAAAGTGTTTCTGGAAAGCACAACTATGTTAGCTGTAGGTAGTCTTCTATTTTTGAGATTAATCTTCAGCTTGAGCTGTGTGCACCGTCTGCTCCAAAGAATTATCCTCTTCACTTTTGGCTGAAGATGCTCCCAGCAGAATCTGGTGAGGCAACTTGGATATGTGGCAATTTGCGATGGTGTATGTTCTTATATGATGCTATCTCTTCAGAGTACCCAATTAAGCCTCGTTACTATTCAGCGACGTGCGGCAAGGACGTCACGTCTGTTATAAAGTAAAGATCGTGTGTTGCAGCGTTAGAGCTACCTCACAGTCAAAACATCATAATCCTTATCGACGTTTGAGGGGTCTAGGTACCTCAAGTAAATAGATGATTACTCGGCCTTGAAGTAATAAAACCACCCTGAAATGAATTGTTGAATTGTAGGAGTAGAGTAGCATTAGGTGCGAAAGGGAGGCTTCGTGCCACCCTTGATGTGATTTATTGACATCTGGAGATGGACGAGCGGAGACGGAAACCTTTTCTCACCCTCCGCTAACAGACATCGAAATAATCAACCCATTCTCTTGCCATTCACACAGACGCATAACAATCTCAAAGAATATGGCAGCCGCTTGTATCTTCTGCAAGATCATCAAGGGTTCGTAGTCTTCCACTCGTCCCCAATCCGCGTAAGCTAAGAAACTGACTGTAGGCGACATCCCATCTTTCAAGCTCTTCGAGTCTGAGAAAGTCTTTGCTTTCCTAGACATCCAGCCTCTGAGCCAAGGCCATGCTGTTCGTTTCCACCAGTCTGTAGCTTTATAATGTCCGAGATTGCTGAAGTTCACGTCTACAGCTTGTGATACCCAAGGCGCACGGGGCGAAGCTCACGGACATTCCCGACGATCAATTAGCTGAAATCATGGTATGGATCCAATCGTGTAGACCATAGCCGAAGATTATAGAGAGCTGATGTAAGGCGTGATGAGCAGCCCGTTGCGAAGAAGTTGGCTGAAGCGACGGGTGCGGAGAACTACAACATATTACAAAACAATGGAAGGTTGGCACATCAGATTGTGGATCATGTGAGTTCTCTTTGCTATAGATTAGTTTGGACATTGCTGTGCTGATGAGCTATATTTCAGGTACATTTCCATATGGTTTGCAAGCTGTTCCACGTTGGATCCAGTGACAATCAAAACTAATGTGTATCAGATCCCCAAACCAAGTCAGCAAGAAGGACTTGGTATCGGTTGGCCTGCACAGGAAACCAACATGGACAAGCTGAAGAAGTACTTCGAAGAAGTCAAGGCGAAGATCTAAATGAGCTTCTTCGTAAATTGTTTTCTATCTACACAATACCATTGAAACCGTGATTGAAGCCTTCATGCAACCATGGAATGCTGCGCATAATATCATATAGTACATCAACGCTTTCCAAATGCATGTTCCCACTACTTCAATCGAGATCATCTGCACCGTGTCCTGCCGGTATCGGACCATCCTGCATGGGTACGTGAACTCCATTAGGAGTAGTAGCATTGCTTGAATGTCCGTAGAATTGTATCCTCCCACCATCTCTGATCATACCTGTACGATCACAGAGCGATCTTGCCCTCAAATAAGGGTCGAGTTTCCAGTAGCCAGCCCGTAATCGCTCGGCCAACTGAGATCGTTTCTGCACCGTTTCCCGCGAGGCGGAATCCTGAACCCATTGTTGAGTTGTGCTTTCGTACTCCTTTACGAGGATGGCTCGCTCATCGAGCAACTTTTTCCGCATTGAATCATCTGTTTGTAAGTCGTTCTCACCAGGGATAGGCTCAAGGTAATGATATGTCCAATCTTCATCTCCCCCAAGTCCTTTGGGGATTTGGCTCCGATCAACGAACTCTTCGAGCTCTTTCTCATTTTTTGTAAAGTGGACTTTGCTTGCTACGACGGGATCTAGCCAGCCTCTTATGATTTTCCAAATACCTACATTATCAGCATGGAGTAGTTGCCGGGAAACTCGAATGGTCACTTACTCTGAAATATCCAGGGTGATTTGTGCACAAGAACAACACCTAAACTTTCTGGATAATTGGCCTCAAAACATTTAATCATAAATTTCACGGGGCCGTAATCCTTATGTCATGTCAGCGAACTGCCAAATCTACCGGATACGGAAGCATACCATGTTGGCCATGGAAAAATCAGTCATGTCGAAGACAACAGCCTAGGCGAGTCATTAACAATGGTACGTGCCATTAATAATCAAGTGGCTTACAGCAGTGTCCACGTTGGACGCAAGTAGAAGCCGAGCGGTTTCAATCGTGAATACGGTGTACCGCTCAACACTGGCTTCAGTCTGCTCTCCTTGCTTATGTAGTCGCACATTGACGAAGCACATGGGCCTCCCCTCTTTGTCTGTTCCGTGCAGGAAACTCTTCCCGAGTCTTGTTTGCTTCAGGAAATCGTTCCCTTCTTTCTTGACTGCTGGATTAGAGCTGGTGCTGTCCTCTGCAGCTCCGCCTTCGCCTCTCTTCATTATATCGTCGTCTACATGCATTTCTTGACCTCTCCAATGCATCGTGGCAACCAACATAATCAGAGCATTTTGAACATTCCACTTTCGCGCTCTTAGAAATCGTAATAGTAGAGCATCAGGATTATCATGCTTGACCATGCTCCAGAACGCCGTGCGCAAATCTTCTGGGGATTGACTGGCAAGTACTTTATGAAACTCCTTCGCCTGACCATACTTGTCGTCTCCTTCCATGGCAGAACCGCTCTCCGAATTCTTATCGTCCGAGTCTTCATGATGCTTTCTACTGAATAGGCTGACGCGCTTCTTACTTTTCTTTTCAGAGCCACCGGTCCCAGCTCGAGATCTCTTCTCTGCCTGCTCAAGACCATCAGACCCGGTCATAGATGTTGCGTCACTATTGCTACTATTTGCGAGGCCTGGGACTCCGAAAACTTGCAATGTCGCAGTCCACATCTCCTGTAATTTGACTTCTTGCTCTGGTGTGAGGTTACCAGGTCGACCCGGCAGCGGCGCACCAGCCATGATGGCGGTATGCTCCTCTTCGTATATGTAGCTGTCCAGGCTATCCTGTGGATATCGTGCTTGGGGTGGTTTCTTTTGGTGATAATAGAGAGATGCTGCTAAACTTCCTGCAACAATGAGAAAGACTGCTGTTACGTTGACACTGCCTCGTACTTGCACAATGTGTCGTGCAGACTTTCTAGTCGAGAGATGACGGGTTCTGCGGGTATTACGTGTCAAGGCGGAGGGTGTCCAGTCATTAAAACGTAGTTGTGCTCGGTGTGAAGGAGGATGCTTGCGGCTTAATAAGTGCGCAGGATGGAAGATGCTGCGAGTGTACATAAAAGTGATGGGAGTTACTTTGATAGCATTGGCGACCAGGCCTCAATCAAAAAGATGTTGCAGTTCTAGATCTTGAATTGATCTATTATACGTCTCCTATATTATCTTCAAGAAACCAATCCCATCTCCGATGAATGTAAGGTATGTTGGTACCTAGGCCCATCAAGTCATCGTCATTCCAAGCTTGCAGCTGCACAATTGCGCAACTTGGCTCGTGCACAACTAGCGTTTGATGTTTATGTTCATCTTTATGCATTCTGCCCCACTAAGGTACCTAATACTCGTCTTCAATACCTCAATTCAGCGAAGAAGAAAATGCGTCCCTAATCTTGACCAATCTCGCCTTTCATTATTACCCTCACAATGGACGTTTCCAATCCAAAGCGGTCGACATCCACATCTCGCAACAAACCTCCATCGCGCCCCTCAACTCCTCTACGACCAAGCTCGCGCACATCTCTCCGCGACAGCCAAACATTCACGCCTAAGAATGGCTCCTCAGCCTTTCCTCTGGAGTCCCTTGAGCCTGCATTCGCTGAGCTGTCAGACTCGATGGCCGACTTGGAAGTCAACTTCATGCACTTGCAACTGATGCACGAAAGTCTAAGCCGATTCAATGAGAGCTTCGCGAGTTTCTTATATGGAATGAACATGAACGCCTTCTGCGTTGACTTCCCCGAGGTAGGCTGTCTGAAAAAGCTGAGCTCGAACCATGCTAAATTTTCTTCAGGCCCCTATACCTGAATCCTTCAAACGAGCACGACAGGACGAGGAACATGGCCAGCCTACAGACCACAACCCACACCTTGACTTTGGGGAGGAGACCTTTATGACCACCGACACATCATTCGTAGAGAATCCTCCATCCTCGCGAGTGCCTAACAAATTTGCGACACCTGCGCCAGTGGCGCGCCCAAGCTCCGGACTAAACAAGCGGGGAGGTGGAGGCATACCGACGAGGGGAGGGAGAGGCGGAACGTCACGAGGTGATGCAAGAGGAAGTAGGGCGAGTGGTATTTCGAGGGGGAAGCCAAGAGGCGCGAGATGAAACCCTGCAGCTTATTCAGATTTGACTATGACATTCCGAGGTTCGTTACGGCAATTCGTGCTCAAGCAAAGGGTGCCAAGCTTGCCATAAGCAAAATACGGGACTCGTAATGCTAGAGCCATTGCGATCAATCCACGACCAGATGACTCTCCCCGCTGGATGGTGGTTGAATGCAGACCGAGGTCGATTGCAGAGTCACTGCTAGGTACGAATATAAGTGACGGCTCTGATGCGGCCAGCATGATAAGATGTTCCATGTACAACTCAAGTATAACATTCGGCATAACAATACGTACAGTGCTACAAAGTAAACGCAAGCTTCCACCCAACTGTATCGCAATCTCTGTTGCCCCACTGCCCTCTCCCTCGTTGCTAGGACCTCCGCTTCGCAATCGCACCGCTAAACATAGACCACGACAAGCAATTCCAATCTTCTTTCAAGCATGCGCATTGCTCTCAGCAGAGTGCCTAGCCATAGTATTTAAGGCGCTTCCGTCCTTGAACCAACTGATTTGGCTCTCATTGAACGTGTGGTTCAGCTTCACATCAAAGGCCTGACCATCTTTGGGGTGCACTTTCATTGTCATAGGTTTGCCAACAGCAAGTTCCGTGCACATGAGATCAATCTTGTCTTCGGGGTTGATCTTGTCGTAGTCGGCGGGATCTGCGAATACAAGTGGTAGCAGGCCTTGCTTCTTGAGGTTGGTCTCATGCTAAGGGTCGCACGGGATTAGCATGCCACTCGGAGTGAGCGAGTGAGTGAGTGAGCAGCAGACTTACGATGCGAGCAAAACTACGTGTGATAATGGCAAGGGCGCCTAAATGTCTTGGCTCAAGAGCAGCGTGTTCTCTTGAACTACCCTCACCATAGTTCCAGTCGCCTATGACTACCCATTGAATACCTTTCTTCTTATAGTCTCGTGCTGTTGCAGGCACAGCGCCAATTTCACCAGTCTCGAAGTTCTTAACCTTGTTAGCTTCACCATTTGCAGCGTTGATGGCACCGATCAACATGTTGTTTGAGATGTTGTCGAGATGGCCCCGATATTTTAGCCAGGGACCGGCCATGGATATGTGGTCAGTAGTGGTCTTGCCCTTCGTCTTGATCAGGATAGGAACGTCCGTCGCATCTTTGCCGTCCCAGGCCTTGAAACCCGAAAGAATTTGAAGTCGATCACTCTCTGGGGAAACAGCAACATTTATAGATTGTCGGTCCTCTGGCGGTGCTTGGTAAGTATCCTGTCCTGGATCGTAGCCGTTGGCAGGTAAACCATCTCCGGTAGGAGGAGACAGCTTAAACTCGTTCCCGTCTTTATCCTTGAGGGAATCAGTCAAAGGATTGAAGTTAAGCGTGCCAGCCAAAGTCAATGCAACTACAAGGTCTGGCGAGGTGACGAAAGAGTGGGTGGCGGGATTGGCATCGTTCCTCCCAGTAAAGTTTCTGTTGTACGATGAAAGAATAGAGTTGGCCTCGCCCTTCTTGACATCTTTTCGATCCCATTGCCCAATACATGGTCCGCAAGCATTTGCTAGAACCATACCACCGAATTCCTCGAGAGTTTCGAGTTGACCATCACGCGCAATTGTTGCGCGGATCTGCTCGGAGCCAGGAGTGACGGTGAACATGGATTTCGCTTTTATACCATGATCGAGTGCGTCACGGGCGATTGATGCAGCCCGAGACATGTCTTCGTATGAAGAGTTAGTGCAAGAGCCAATGAGACCGACTTTGAGCTCTTCAGGCCATTTGTTAGCAGCGACGGCGTCTTTAAATTGGGATATTGGTGTAGCCAGATCAGGAGTGAACGGTCCGTTTATATGAGGCTCCAGCTCGGATAGGTTCAACTCGATCAGCTCGTCATATTGCGCTCCCTCGTCTTCGTGCAACTCCGCTGCATAAGTCCTGGAAAAGTCTCCAATCGCCTTCCGCTTTGTCGCCGCGAGATAATCGTACATTCGGTCATTGAAGGGAAATACGGAAGTAGTGGCACCGATCTCAGCCCTGGGAATGCGTTAGTGTGATGCACGCCATAATTGTGTCCTGTCCCAAGATGCGCTGTCGTGACGTGCCGAGACAGATACACCACATATGGGAAGCCAGGAGAGTCAGAATTTAGTCAGAGAGAAACTTACCCCATATTGGCTATGGTCCCCATGCCGGTGGCTGACAGAGTATTGACACCAGGTCCATGGTACTCAATAATAGCTCCTGTCCCACCCTTCACTGTAAGAATACCTGCCACTTTCAAAATGATGTCTTTGGCGGCGGTCCAGCCAGACATTTCTCCCGTTAACTTTACACCAATGATCTTCGGTGCCTTAACTTCCCATGGAAGGTTCGCCATCACGTCCACCGCGTCTGCTCCACCAACACCAATAGCGCACATCCCCAGACCACCAGCGTTTGGTGTATGAGAGTCAGTACCAATCATAAGTCCTCCGGGGAAGGCGTAGTTCTCTAAGACAATCTGATGAATGATGCCTGAGCCCGGTTTCCAGAATCCAATGTTATACTTAGCACAAGAGGACGACAGAAAATCGTATACCTCTTTATTTATGTCCTGAGCTCTTGCAAGATCCTTTGCACCTCCGATCTGGGCCTCGATCAAATGGTCACAATGGACAGTCGTTGGCGTAGCCACGGAAGGCATATTTGCGGACATGAATTGTAAGATAGCCATCTGGGCAGTGGCGTCTTGACAAGCAACACGATCGGGCCTGAGCTTTAGGTATGACTTTCCTCGCTCGATGTCCTGTCCATGGGGATCATCAAGATGTGAGTAGAGAATCTTTTCAGCGTAGGTCAAGGGACGGTTTAGGCGAGATCGAACGACGGAGAGGTTCTCTGACATCTTCCTGCAATGTCATTCACATTAGCCCCATTGACATTCGTTCTACGGCTAAGACTGTCCGAGATCGATTCGCGAATAAATTCAATCAATTCTACATACTTGTAGTTGATGTAGTGGCCCTATTGAAGTCGTATCAGTATTGCTTTGACACTACAGTGCTACCGATAAACAAGCTCGATGACGATAATGGAGCCATACCTTTTCCCAATTAGTCATCTCGACCTTTTTGGATAATGGATCATCTGTGACAGTAGCCATTGTTCGAGGCCTCGAAAGCTGTTGACGGCAAGAATAAGCAAAAATCAACAACTGCTCCAGCTGGTTCACGCTGAAGATAGGGGCAACATGGACAAAAACATACGGCTCTGGCACCTGGCATCTATATGGTACACCATCAGCGAACGGCTTTTCATGATATATTCCATGCTGCTGCGATCTTGCCTCATGCAGCGTGACGTGCAACGGGGCAACGGAGAGAGGGAGAGAGAGAGAGCTTACCAGCCTGCCCAAACGGGCAACATGCCTTATTGAGATCATTTTCGGGATGCTCAAGACAAGTCAAATGTCTTGCCAGCATCAACGTAGCAAGCTACGGTAAAAACAAGGGAGAATGGGGTTGGTGGTGAGGTTGTATGCATTTGAACGAGCCCTCGGAAGTATGCCCCGCGAACCGAGGAGCCGCAGGAGCTTAGTCCCCGGAGGGATTGCCATAACTTTCACCATCTCGTCACAGTTCTTCATACGACCAATTTGAAAATTACAGTTGTTAGCCTGATCAGTCCTTATTTAATGCTAATTACGTCTCTCTAGAGAAGGTTGATCGTCAAAAGAATTCTGAACCTTTCTACCAAGGTTATGGCTGCTTGGCCAATCACAACAGGCCTTTACTCAGCACCGCTAGCCTAGGAAAGCTTCCATTCTCTCAGCGAACTTTGCTCAAATTGTAAAACGTGCTTTACACTTTTGAGTAAAATCTCCGCAGTGTCGGGCCTGAGAGACGAGATGGGATCTATAAGAAGAAGCAAAACGAAACGCAGGACAAGGTACATCATGGTCAATATCTTTGCATCTATGGGCATTAGCTGATACTTGACTAGAGACCTTGATTTAGTCCACGCAGACGTCCGTTCAGCAAAACACTTGTCCCAGCATCAGACCGCTAAGCCTGCAGAAGATCTTCCAGGTGAATTCCGACTAGACATATCCAAGGCTAGCCCGCCATAACCAATACTGATTAGACTCTAGGTTTAGGCCGATTCTATTGCGTTGAGTGTGCGAAGTGGTTTGAAGGAAAGAACAGCTTGCTTCACCACAGGAAAGGCAAGAACCACAAAAGAAGGTGATCCGCCTTGAATTTTCGATCGCCTCAACGGATAAGTTGAGCTATGCTATGCATGTACTAACAACCCGAAAGGCTCCGTGCTCTGCGTTCTGAGCCCTATAGCCAGAAAGAAGCTGAAGCCGCTGTTGGTCTGAGGACAGATAACGGTATGAGAGGCTCTCATACTATTTCTACACCCGAAGGACAGCCGCTGGCTATGGAAATGGAGGTCAGCAGCAACGGTTGAGACATCGAAATGTATTCGCACCCACAGAAGAAATCACCTCTATGGATTCCATCGAGAATCTATCGCGCAATGAGGGCGGGATTTCGAATCATCATACGTTCGAATAGCGCAGTGTTGGTAGCTACACAGCTATCTAGAGCATCTCAAATTTGGTCTCATCACGACCATCTGGCCGATCAAACGAGTCATGCGAAGCTCGCTCGAGGAGCGTGAAAGAGTAGTCTCCTCTAGGAAATATAGGGTTTTCGTTTTTCAAACATAATCTTGTCTTATAGATGTCGTAGACTTTCACGATTTCGAACGAGTCCTCTATCACCTTCTGTCTGCTAGCTTTGGTAAGTCACAATAGAATCGATTGTGTTTGTGAGTAGTTCCCATCGCCTAAGTGTAGCCTTGTGCAAAAACGCGCTGTGCAACGCGTTAGTAAGCAAGCGGGCAAGCACCAAAAGTAACGGCCGCAGATCATCCCCTGGAGGTCCCTGTCGAGTTACCTTAGCCTCCTAACTCAGGGTAGCCTGTTTGTTCGGATTTTGATCGATCTTCTAACAAACGAAACACGTCCAGCACTAATACCGCGTCCTTCTACGATTCTCTATCTCGCTCAATGTTCATCTCCCTCCCTTCGTAACCTCCACTCCGGCGCAACATGCCCTCAAAATCACGAGACGGAGATGTGGTCGCAGTGAATGGAAAATGGGTCTCCTGGACGCATACAATTGTAGCTTACGCTGCCTTCCTAGGTGCATTGATCACTGGGTTGTATCTTCACTATCATAAAATAGTCGAAAACGAATACTATGTGCGTCTTCTCCACCTTTTGAGTTACGTGGGTAGAGTTGACTGACGTAAAATTCAAGGGCTATCCCCAAGAATGGTTTCCTTCAGTCTCATCCACGATTGGCGACCGATATCCAGAGCGTTCTGTTTTCCAGTTGTTCATTGCAATGACCTCCGGTAACTGCGCCCCTTTCCTGGAATTTCAATGTTCAAAGCTGAACGTTCGTCCGCAGGCCCTCGATTCGTCCTCGTCTTTCTCTGGTACGTCCTTACAGCACGGTCGGACACGGTGTTGCCCAAATTTGTCGCGGGGATAGGGGTCTTCCGTACGCTCACATGTGGTGGATGGACATACGTCACTTCAACCGATGACCACGGTTGGCACGATATTTTCATGATATCTTATCTTGTGGCTACGTTGCCTTGGACCTTGGGCTGCATAGCGCTCAGCCCGAAATCAAAACCCAAAGCCCTGAAATATAGAAAGTTTCTCGCTGGAACATTCTTTGGAACGCTGGTGCCAATGATCTACTTTTTTATCCAACACAAAGTCCACAAGGTGGCTGGAGGTGAGCTCGTTCAAATTCTTTCAGACAGAAAGAGATGCTGACGATTTGAAGCGTACACAACTTATGCTTTCTTTGAATGGTCTCTCATTCTTCTAGACGTCGGATTCGACGCCGTGACTGCACTAGATTTTGAAGACTTCGAACTTGTGGTCAGAGATGTCCAAGGGTCTAGCAGAGGGTATGTCTACTGGCTTCCCAAATATGCAAATGTAGGGAGATGTTATTACTCCACTGCTCGTATGTGCCTGACTTTTTGTCTAAGCAGTAACCACCCTCGGGTTGCTGACACTGTCCTCGAAAAGGAGTATGTGCACTCTCCGCCTTGACGCGTACTAAAACTAAAATTGCACCAGAAAAGACAAGCCGATAGGTCAAATATTTGGCTCGGGTTTCTTTTGGCCGGAAGCCATTGATGCTGTTGCGGATGTATATAATGGAGTAAGTCTAATTCTACATGTGGGAGCTACGGAAATACGCTGAATATCAACCTAGTATGTGTTTTGGTCGATGCTTACCTCTCTTGGGCTTACAGTCTGGTGTAAGATTGCCGTGCAGCCATGCGATTACTGGTAATGATTAATTGTTCCCAGATTTTCCATTGTGGCACATGGGCATCTCGGGCTACGAGGTTATGGTCATGTGTACCATTTCGCCCTTCATGCTGTGCTCGGCATCAATGCGCTCACTCGTCATCAAGAACGTTCGCTATGTTCACCTATTATCTCTCACAGGCTTGATGGCCTACCTCGTGAAGACCCCGGAGCTTCGACTATTCTGTGTAGGTCTCGGCGTTTCCATGACATGTCTCGCTTGGTCCGCTACATGGTATGCCGAGAGATCTCAAAAGGCTCGTATGGACGCACGAATACTAGCTTGGAGTGTCGGCTTGATTGCATCAAGTCTAGCCAAGTTCGCCTTCTTCACCAACAATCCTATCTGGCCAATTGTGCATGCTGAGAATGGCGGCTGGAACAAGCTTGGCTTATTCTTTGCAGTAGCAGCCATTGTACGCTCGACTCGGAGATCCACTGATAATAGAGGCGGACTCGAAAGTATAAGCGGGCCGCAGGGGTCTGCTGTTGTGGCAGCCTTAGGGCTTGGTGGCTTGTTCTTTGGTATGCATTCCCTACTCTCGGACTCTAGCACCATGGTCCTTTGGGTATGGGACGGCTATCCTGTGAGAGGGCCTCTAGCAGCAAATGGTGGTGCCCTTACGCTTCTAGCGATGGGTGGTGGCGTTCTACACGCTGTCTGGCTTCAAGATAGGGCCGCTAATTGGATCAGCGTAGCTTGTCTTGCTGCTGGTGCTTTTATACTCTCATCTTACACCCATTGGGTTGGCTACTTCGGTGCTGTACTCGTGGCTGTTGAGCTGATGTCGCTTGCTGTACCACTCATTACTTCAGCTGCACGACATGGCCCTATAGCCTTCGGTTTGGGTTTTTTCATATATAACCTGATGGTGCTCGCTCATGTGTGGGTGGTCGCTTACGCTTTTGTGCCTGGGGGACCTTTGTTGCGAGAACACACAGATTGGATAATGGCGACTACCGTGCTTCTTATCGCCGCTGGTATCTACAATGTTAAGCTACCCAAAGCCAACGTAAAGTCGCTTCCGAAAGCGAGAAGGAGCGGGCCCAGTAGGTTCAGGTCATATTATCTCTATGCTCTAGCGGGGCTTGAGTTGCTCGCCGTATCAATCTCCTACCTTCGCTTTCCAACCAACGACTACACGCCGTATCATAGAAATGAAAAGGCTCTTACTGCTGGAATCTGGACCATACATTTTACCCTCGACAATGACATGTGGTCTTCCGAACGACGGATCCGCGACCTAATCAAGGAGGTCGAGGTCGATGTCATTGGTCTTTTGGAGACTGATCTCCAACGTATCATTATGGGAAACCGAGACAGCACTCAATTTTTTGCCGAAGACCTCGGGATGTATGTTGACTACGGGCCAGGACCGAATAAGCACACATGGGGATCAGCACTTTTATCAAAGTTTCCCATCTTAAATTCTACGCATCATTTGCTACCGTCGCCGGTTGGTGAATTAGCCCCCGCGATACATGCTACGATCGATGCATATGGCGAGCAGATCGACATTGTCGTGTTCCATTCTGGTCAAGAAGAAGATCCAGAAGACAGGAGACTACAGTCGGAATACTTGGCCAAGCTGATGAAGGACTCGCCGCGACCATTGATTTTGCTCAGCTACTTAGTCATCAAGCCCGGAGAAGGTAATTACAACACGTATGTGGGCGAGAAGAGCGGCATGCGAGACATTGATCCAAGTGATTGGGATCGATGGTGCGAGTACATCTTATATAAGGGCATCAAAAGGTCTGGCTATGCCCGAGTGAGTCGATCGACTATTACGGATACAGAGCTTCAGGTAGGCAGGAACTTTCTTCTTTTTCGTTTGGCTATCACTGACATTGCATTCACAGGTTGGTAAATTCATTGTCGGGCAACCGGAAGGCAGCAATGAACAGATTGGAGAGGATCAGGTCCCCGAAGGTCTCCGCTTCCCAGCCATATTCAGAGGAGAGGGCGTGAGAGGGCACAAATACCATGTGTTCGACGAACCACGGTATTATAGCTAGATATGTGGTCTAACAAACCTGGCTTTATGTTTACTGTGAGCTTATGTAAGATAGTAGCGCCCTCGTTGTATATAAATTACTGTGACTGCGCTGTCGCCGCTCATGTTGTCAAGCAATATTCCGTGGAGCGAGGGGAAGGTTTTGGGGGCCGAAGATAGCCTTAGTAAGCGCAATACAAGTTCAACCGTACCACCAAATCGCTGTTCCACTAACATGCTCTCAAGACTGCGCGATACAAAAGCGAAACAACAGGTAGTCTGTTGTAGTATGTCCTGTAAACTATGTCCAACCTCATACCTTACCTGATGTCATGAGACATGTTACATGTAGACGTTTCAAAGGATGGAAAGCACTGAGCTGACGATTGGCCTTGTCGCAAATAAATCATGTTTCGCCCTGAGCGGTTATCACTGCTAGTCACATTTGGTTGGACTTCGTGTTCGGCAGAGTTTCATTGGTTGTTTTGCTTTTCGGAAATTGGCAGTCTTAGCGTGCTTTGTATCTCATCTCCAGAACTCCCAACTCAAGTTCTCACTCCCGTCAGCCCATCGTCGCCCATCACCGAGGAGTCGAGGACAATGCTGCTCATCAACATAGACCGACAAATAATTCCACTTCGCAGCAGACCTTGCTGAAAACACTCATTGCTTACACTCGATACAAGGGTCGGACATCATTCACTGTCGTTAAAGCTAAGGGGGTGGAGGGATTACTCGAAACACATCGACTACATTCCAGTCACATCGACCACGACATCTCAACCTCTTCATTGCTGTTTGCTGCAACTACAAGCACTCAACAAAAAAACTACGAAGGGCTGCTGGCAGTCTGGAGGCTCTGGATAACGCGCTATCCATCGATTGGGATTTGGGAATCCGATCAACAATCCTTTCATCATCCGTCACACAATACCTTCCATTACAACAACTTAATACCCGCCTTCGGAGGCACCACTTTCTCATCGATTGTAAGAGAACAACTTTGTGGCCACAGAAAGGACCCGTGACCTTGCTTGTCACCGCAAACAAGCCAGTCTTTGTTGACTCCTTTGACATTTGTCAATTATCACACTTCGTCGTCAATACTTTGTATGACAAAGGTAAGAGATCTCTCTATCGATTCTCGCCACCTTCCACACTCAGTGTGTTACAACAGTATGTCTAGATTTGTCGACTAATCATCCCTTCGTCGCAGACACTTAATCAATACTGAACAAACGCCAACCTCTGCCCCAACCTCCTATCACAAACGCCGCTATGAGATCAAAACCTTCAAGGGCCGCTATCACGGTCTTCCCCATACTATGCGCTCTGGGTTCGGTGTATGCGCAGAACTCGAATCTGAAACCTCTAGTCTACAAGGGCTGCTTCACCTCATCGACTGGCATGACGGATCAGGGCTCATACACATATCAGTCCCCCGGGTATTGTCAGGCTCAATGCGTCGGCCTTAGTAAGCCCGTTATGGGCACGACGAAAGGATCGAATTGTTGGTGCGGTGATTTACTTCCTGCAGCGGATAGCAAAGTTTCCGATTCACAGTGCAATTCCCCTTGTAACGGATACGATCAGGACATGTGTAAGTTTTATCCGCATGCATCCCGAACAAAATACTGACAATTCCTAGGTGGTGGAAGTAGCGCCTGGTCTGTTCAGCTGACTGGACTCGACGACAGCGTTGGTAGTGAGCAAAGCTCGTCATCAAATTCCAACTCTGGCTCTGATACCGATTCAAATTCGAACTCGAATTCGGACTCCACCACCTCATCGTCATCCTCGTCCCAAGTCCAGCCGACTGCCACACCAACACCTACGGAAAAGCAACCAGCGTCGGTTGTAACAAAGGCAAGTACAATAGTCGTGACGGCACCAGGTCAAACTAGTGCGGAAGAGACCATCATCACCACAACTAGCGTACCCCAGTCAAGTGGACCAAATAAGGCGGCCATCGCTGCCGGCGTTGTTGTTGGAATAGTTGGACTGAGTGCAATCGCTGGTGGAGCCTTTTTGTTTCTTCGACACCGAAAGAGGCGAGCGATCGAAGAGGAATATAGACGCAACTTGGCAGCTGGTTACGGACCAAAGCCACCGAATAGCTCTGCCGGGTCAATATCGGACTCTCGACTAGATCCCGTGGTGATGATGCAAAGGCGACAGAGCGATGGGAGTATAGCAGACAATCAGGACTATTCGAGAAGGATATTGAAGGTACATTTGTCCCCAGAACGAACTATGGTAAATTAACTAACATTGGTATAGGTTACGAATCCTGATGGTACTTGACATCGAGGAATCGTATCATCTTTACGAATAGATCATCGTTCGAAGCAGTCTTCCTACAATGTAATTAAGCTACTGGGGAAAACGGCGTTCTGGGGACGACGTGTGATGAATGCACGAAGTCCTTTCTGCCTTTAGTAACAAGGTCCAGGCTATGGCGGTGGGCTTTGTTTTAGATCTGGCTACGCACGCCTTGTGAATATTATATCTTTTCTTGCCAATGGATCCCGTATGCACTCGCGTAAATCATGACTACCTTGTCAACTTCCCTGCTGTAAGCATTCGCAGAATGAGCACCTACTAAATGCGGCCTTCAAAGATTGTAGACGAGAACGTCGTTTGAACATAATACAATCAATCCTGGAGAAGCACGTTCTCACGGTCCTGTGTACGAGTATTCTGACCAGTGACGTTCGTTCAGGAGCTTGGAAATGTGCACGCCTCACCAGCTTCTTCATCATCACAATCAGAAGCCTCAATTCCACCTTCTAAATTGCTACAACAAGAAAAACCTAAATCGTCAAAAACAATTGCCGATCCCAAACATCCCCACCTTTCAAGACCTTTCAACATAGCAACGCAATGTCACTTCGCTCGAGCGCTGCCAATGGCGGCGCTGAAAAGCAACCCGTAGACGCACCTCAACCAAGTCTGTTGCTCTCTGGCTGGGTTTCGAACTCCGGAAATTCGTGTTCTAACAAATTACAGGCCAGGAGAAGCAAGCAAAGCTCCTAGCATCAGACTCTGGTCACTTTTCCATGATCAGGTCCGCCTTTTATGTCGATTCTTCTGAAATGCTCCACTAAATCTACATCCAGAGCTCTTCACCTCGCTGACCTGATCACCGAGCTCAATGGTGTGATCTCCCCAGCTCGCCGGCTACACGACCTTCCTTCGACGAAGCTTACAAGATTCCAGGCTTCTGCGGTTTCATGTCCATTCTCTCCTCCATGCGCTACTGCCTTGGCCCACCACACTCTTTTGGAAATATATACGCTGCGCTAGCTTTCATGCCTTTCGGCTTGTTCTTTGACTTTATGGATGGCAAGGTAGCTAGGTGGAGGGGCAAGAGCAGCCTTATGGGTCAGGAATTGGACTCGCTGGCAGATTTGGTACGTGGAGAATTTCATTAGCCTTTGACCAAGGCTAGGAGGCAGCTTGAGCATACGGTATCACGAAGAGCAGCGCATACTTCAAAATCCTAGGGTCTTGATGCATCGGCTGACAGCAGTTTCCAGATCTCCTTTGGTGTAGCACCAGCAGTTTGTGCATTTGCCCTTGGCCTGCGTACACCGCTCGACACCCTTTTCCTCTCCTTCTTCGTCCTCTGCGGTCTGACTCGCCTAGCTCGTTTCAATGTTACTGTCTCCGCGTTACCTAAAGACAAGTCCGGCAAGAGCAAGTACTTCGAAGGCACGCCTATACCCACGTCTCTAGCCATCGTCTCAGCGATGGCTTGGTGCGTGTCACAGGGAATGGTGGAAGGGGGCGATCATGGGGTAGCTGGAGGTGCGTGGAATTTAGGCCTACTAGGAAATCTACATCCTATTGTGGGAGTCTTCGTGGGTTGGGGGTGTGCGATGGTCAGTAAGACTATACACATTCCAAAACCATAAATCATGCCGAACTGCTGGCTGGTGAGGATGAGACTTGGTGAGAATGCAAGTAGCAATAGGCTCTCAATAGTCGGGCTCTTTGGAAAAGTGAATGACAGCGGTTATCCCACTCATAGAAAGCACATTTTGACCGATAAAGGGAGCTTCTGTCCAAGCCTACTTACTAAGTCCAATGTCTCAGAACGTTTCTCGTCTACCGTCAAGGGCAGTTTATCCCACAAACCCATCCCTATAATGGCCTTCTCAACCTATGTACTTGCTTGGGAGAGTCTCTTCAGAGTCAAGGCTTCTTGTAGGCAACAAGTCTGTATTTCATCGGAAGTATAGCGAAACAATGCACCTTTTGAATCCAATCTAATGAGAGGAGCTGAAATAAGTTTTAGGATATGTCGTCTTGTAGACAATACTGATGTATACATTTCTAATGACTCGTTCGCCCATGAGCCGACAGTTCGAGCAAGGGTTGAAATGTCAGTGTGATGCAGAGCTGTAAACGATGACTAAGAGCGAATGCTCAAAATGGCTTCTAGGATCCAGCCAGATTTCGATTGCTCTTTGGCACGCAAGTAAATACATCCGAGTCTTTCGAGGTAGATATAAGGTACTCCCACATAAAGAGTAATGCCCATCTTCAAGCTATTTGACCCGGTTCAGCCAAGGGAATGGAAGTTTTAACACGGAAAGTGTATAAGAACAGAGCCTCGCGACGCAACAAGGCTGTCATGTGAAAGATTATTTTCCATGCATCAGAAGATACCTTTCGTATTTGAGCTCTAGGATGACCAGACTCGAAGCTGCAAAGAAGTAAAATGAGCCTTCCTCCTGCATGAATGATCTAATGCAAGGAAAGATTCTTTTTATCGAACGCAATCATCAAAGGCAATACAAACTGACCTTAAAGGATACTAGCCTTTGGTCATTCCCGATATATTTCCAGGTGGGAGCGGAAAACAAGCTCGCTCGGCTCGGCAAGCTGCAAGGTCCCCTTATTCTAAGTTAGACTCTTTGACTCGCCGAATCCATTATCCATAGCCAATTTTCTTGGCTTTCATACTCAAGCCTGCAATGCCGGGTCATTACCATAGGCAGACGTGATTCCACATGGCGTTGATCTGTAAGTTCTGCCTCAATTGGCATACAAGGCTTCTCGAATATACCCACTATACTAATTACCATAGAAGCCCCAACGATACTAGCTCTACGACGAGATCCGCGCCTTCTTAGGTTCCCTCCATACCTTTCCGCATTATGCATACTCATTGGGGTAGTCTGGCTTTGCCTTCTACCTCTGAATGAGTACTCTAGGCACACATATATCTCCGAAAATGCTCTTCTGCCCGGCCAAGTGCATACGTACTTTGGCGGAAGTGAACAAAATGTTTTCAACGCCTACAAGCACGAGATCAAGGAGCTAGCAGGCAAGGAGCAGGATGAGTAGGTCGCATTGCTTCAGCTTCATATTGAACGCGCCTCATAGTTGTGCCTTTTTAGGATCTCAAGCAGACTCGGTGATATGTTCAGGTCTGCCGGACTAAGATCTGCAAGACAGAAGTATCAGTATCAAGCTGCAGGCATCACATACAGCGGAGAAAATGTCTATGGAATCTTGCGCGCGCCTCGAGGCGACGCTACAGAGGCAATTGTGCTGGTAGCCGCTTGGAAGAACATGGACGGTGTGCTGAATCAGAGTGGGGTTGCTCTCACCTTGGCTTTGGCAAGGTATTTCAAGCGATGGTCGCTCTGGTCGAAGGATATCATTATCTTGATCACTGCGGATAGTAGTGCTGGCCCCCAAGCCTGGGTCGATGCCTATCATGATGAGCACATATCAGCGCTTGTGGCCCCTTTACCAATCAAAAGTGGAGCTTTGCAAGGCGTGGTGGTATTGGATAACGCCCTCGATCATCGATTCGAGTCACTACATATCGTTTACGATGGTATCAACGGCCAATTACCTAACCTTGACCTTTTCAACACTGCAATTTCTGTTGTTAGCGGACAACTAGGCATTCGGGTGGCCCTCCAACGCATGTGGAAGCATGACGACAGCTATAGTGAACGTCTCCAGACCATGTTAAGAGGCATGGCCCGCCAAGGTCTGGGTTACTCGTCCGGCCCTCATAGCTGCTTTACCCCTTACCACGTTGATGCGATCACGTTACAGGCCGTTGGCAATGGCTGGCAAGACGAAATGGCCATGGGCCGATGTGTTGAGAGTATCTTTCGAAGTCTCAACAACCTACTTGAGCACTTCCATCAGAGCTTCTTTTTCTACTTGCTTATGCAGGCAGATCGTTTTGTCAGTATTGGAACCTATCTACCAAGCGCAATGCTTGTAGCTGTCAACTTCACCATCATGGCCATAGCCTTGTGGATTCGAAGTGGGAGACCGCCAGCGCCCACCTATGCTTCAACAGTGCCCGAAAAAGTCTCACAGCCAGAGATGGAAATCATCAAGAAAGACGGGATGACCGCAGTTATACCCAAGGAAAACCTCGTGATATTAGAACGGCAGCTGTTTGTTCCGGTCTCACTAGTGGTTTCCCTGCACTTTCTTGGTGTAATTCCTCTTTACATATTTAATAACGCGACTTTGCATGTAAATCCTCGAATTCCTCTAACATCTTGGTGCAAGCTGACGATCCTCATAGACGCTTCCATCTTACTTTGCCCTGTTCACATTAGTCAACCTCGGCCTTCCGAGCCTATTGGCTGTCCTGATTCATCTTTACGCACCACTGACCCCACAGCACCACCTCTTGCTCCATTCATTCTCCCTCCTCCTGCTAGGAATGTTCCTCGCCACTCTTGCCACCCTGAACTTCTCTCTCTCTCTGTTTGTGGGGCTGCTATCGGCGCCCCTATCCTTTCTAGGGAACCCCTTTTCGGCCTCCGTCCATCCCAAGGATGTTTTTCCTTCGCGCGTAAGGCAGCTATCAGCCACCCTCGGCTTACAGCTGCTTTCTCCTCCAGTGGTCGCATGGACTGTGTGCTATATCTGGGGGGCTGATGTTGGGGAAATGTTGGCCGAGGCCGCTTTTGGCTGGAAGGTGAATGGGCTGTGGACGCAAGTGGTTGTTTGGTGTGTGTGGTGGCCGGCTTGGCTAGTGGGAAGTGTACTTGTCTGTCCACTGTTATAGCTTCAAGGAGCAAAGGCCTTCAGCATTGACGGGGCTCCGGTCAATGCATTCGTTGTCAAATAAGACGTGTGTGTGCACGATGTAAGATTTGTATTAGGGTATATTGCTGCTGACTTTTAGTCTATGCTTTCGATGACAGCCAATAATGCAATGATGTTTTGTGGTTTTGCTTCCATCTCAAGCAGCCCAGACATCCTTCCCTACCCCCTCAATCCAATTGCCAAGCTGATTAACGCTACTATCCCATTCTCTCAGTCGTACCCTCATGCTATCGATTTGTGTTGGATCCAATACTTTCGGCTGCACCCAATTGATCCTTGCAATCTCGGCCACCTGATCGATGCTCCCTTTCAACAGCCCCAAGCTCAACGCCTTCATTATTAATATCTCAATATCTGCTATTTGGACGTTTGTCTCTTTCGATATCGTTTGGAACGTCATTGCACGGTCATGCGGCGGGCGACGGAAGACTGCTTCTGTGAGGGCGGATAAAGAGATCTTCTGGTAAAGAAATTCTCTATGCTGTTCGAGTGCTGGGGCTTTTGACAAATTTGCTTCAAGTACGTGATACGCACCTAGGTCCCCTCGGTTGAAGGCATAAAGAAGGTTCCGTAACCATGCGTGAGGGGTTGATGAGAGGGTCTCGAGAATTGGGTGGAGCAGTAGTTCGCCGAAGTTGTAGATGGAGTCAGAAATCAGAGCTGCGAGACTGAGGTCGTACGCGCGGGATTGGGCATCGGCAGAGTTGAGCGACGAGAGTTCGATGCAGGCAAGGTAGAGAAGGGCGTTTTTGTAATAAGCGCCATAGTCTTCGTTGGCTTGGTAGTAGCTCGCGTTGATTCGATAGAAGGTGGCATGAACCTCAGTCTCGACGGAGTCGAATGTGTCTAGTATCGACTCGGCAGTGTCAAGGTCTTTTCGTGCGCCGGCAAGATCCTGTAGTCGTAGCTTGACCTCTGCTGCAGCTACCAAGGCATAGACATATGCGTCTTGAGACGAGGGTTTATTAACCTTTTTAGCCAAGTCTGTGAGGAAGCTTAGGCGTTCATTTTCATCTATACGAGGCCCTTCAGCATATGCTACGAATCGCAAAACTCTTGCCGAACTACATACCTTGACACTGTGAAGCAGCTAAGAGTCCTAATGAGACGAACTTGAGCTGATTGATCTTCTCGGCGAAACTTAAAATGAAGTTTTTGAATAGTGGTAGTCTCTGCGATGCACTGGCAGGAGTATTGAAGTATCCAACGAGCAGGTCTGTGAGCTGATGCCATAGCTTTCGGTCCCAGTAGTCCTCTATTGTTAAGAAACTCTGCTGTAAGTCTTCTGGGGCAGCTTCCCGCTGTTCGGAAAGAAAGTTTGAGACAACCTCCGGATCCATAGCTGAAGGTGATCCAAAAGATCAAGATGTTCAATTTGAGATCAGTTCTATTCTGGATTAAAGGATTGTCGTCGATTCGTGCAACTTGTGGAGAATGTCAAGAAATGGTTGAAGAGATCGCGGCTGGCGCGCTAATGCGGTAAGCTACTTTACCCATCTCCGCCAACAGAAATGAGTACTCCCATTGTAATCACAGAAGATGAATTGAACGATTTTGTGCCCAGCCATGCAGAAGTGCTTGGCTCCGCCGGCCACTAATGGCTTGCGAGCTGTCGCCAAGTTTCCCATATCTCATAACGGTCAATTGGAATTTCGAAGAGGAATACAAGATGTATCCATTTCGAGGACAGGGAAACCCATCATCAGGATACAAGGCGGCAGGTAGGGCGAGATCTCGAGCGTCGCAAGGACTTGAACTGGAGAGCTAATACGAGACTCTCAGATCAGCCCTTGGGGGTACCCTATCTTGGTCCACTGCACAAACTTCCACTGATCTATCTAGGCCATACCGCAACAGTCTTCGGGGCTACAGGGTTTCTTGGGCGTTATATCGTCCACAGGTTGGGTTCGAAGACGCCGCGGCCGAGACGATGGATACTGGCTAATGGTGGAAAGCTTCGCGAGGATGCACGGTTGTGGTGCCATTCCGAGAAGAGATGGCAAAGAGGCACTTGAAGCCCACAGGAGATCTTGGAAAGGTTATATTCATGGTCAGCCCTTGAAACGAAGCATTTTGCTTTTCTCTTGCTGACAAGGGTTGAAGGAATACGATCTCCGGAATACTGCATCTCTAGAAGAAAGTGTGCGCCATTCTGACGTGGTATACAATCTTGTGGGACGAGACTATCCTACGAAGTAAGCATCTGATCAGTCCGCTAGAGACCCTGTACTTATTTTCTTAGGAATTTTGACCTCGAAGACGTACATGTAGAAGGCGCTGAGCGCATCGCCGAAGCTGTTGCAAAATACGACATAGACCGCTTCATCCATATGTCATCTTACAATGCGAACAAAAATTCGCCTTCGGCATTCTTTCGAACCAAGGTTTGCTAGTATTCCTTATCTATCAAAGTTCATCCTGATGACTGTTGCTTAGGCACGTGGTGAAGAGGTGGTCCGAAGTATATTCCCAGAGACAACCATTGTGCGCCCTGCTCCAGTTTTCGGCTACGAGGACCGACTGTTGCATACGCTTGCAGGTGTCACGAACCTCATTACGTCGAACCATATGCAGGAACGCTTCTGGCCGGTACACGTAAGCCGTTAATCACAAGGCCAATGGTGATTAAGCAGACATTGACTCCTCATAGGCCATTGATATTGGGACAGCGTTGTCAGCCATGTTGGAGGATGATTCTACTGCCTCAGAAACATATGAGCTCTATGGGCCTACTAATTACTCAATGGCTGAGATAGCTGGATTAGTAGACAAAGAGATCTATAAGCGGCGTCGACATATTAACATTCCGAAACGAATTCTGAAGCCGATGGCCAAACTTGTGAACCAGGCAATATGGTGGAAGACGACGTCTGCCGATGAAATTGAGCGAGAATTTCTTGACCAAGAAATCGATCCAAAGGCCAAGACTTTTAAAGATTTAGGAATAGAGCCAGCAGAGTTGAAAAACTACACCTTCCACTATCTGGTAAGTCTGTTACCATGTCTTATCAAGTTATACTGACCAAAATTTTCCCTTTTTAGCAAGCGTATCGAAGCTCAGCATTCTACGATCTTCCTCCAGCGACGGAGCGAGAGAAGAGAGAGGAAAAGAAGTATTTGCATGTCCTCGACGATCAATGATCGTGTTATACCGGAAGAAAGCCGCTACCGAAAAGAGAGTGCCTTTGGTCCTCGCTGTACATACACTCAATGCATGTTGATATCTTACACTATTAAGCAGAGTCAAGGATGTGCCAGCAACGATAGACGCTCTCACGAAAGGGCTAAATGTGGTTACTAACCATAGGCGCAATTTGAATTGACCGTGCCCATGGACTTACTGTTTGGTCGAGCAGATTAGAATCGCGCGCTCCGACAAGAGCCGGAGACAAAAACAGACGACAGCATGTTAAGGAGCAACAACATTGTAATAGCAAGTACCCAGCTCCTTTCGCTTAGTGGAAAACTTCCCCTTTCTGTCGACTTGCTCTGCATAGCGATCAGTGGTCTTTCGTTCCTGCATTATGTGCCTTCCTACTTAGTCCGTCAGCTTTATACTTTTGCGCCTGTCGATGAAGACAGATAACAGGTAAGGGAGCTTCTATGTGGACACCCCTACTAATAAGGGCAATTCCCATCTATAGCCCTTATGAAAGGTACCCTCGCGAGCAACGGTATATTAAAGTATATCGAGGCTCGCCCCCTTGGAACTTTCTTGTGGCCTACCACCAGCAGTGCCTTGAAACGAGTATCTAAGTTCTTCTCCACACTCCCCTCAGCGCACCCACTTAGCCGTACCTAACCCCCAGCGTACTTTTCAGCGTATTCCTCAGCGCACGTGATTAAGTATCTACGAAACTACAGCAAACTTCTATCAATAAGCTCGAAGGTAGATGTTGACTTTTCGGAGGTGGGCGTGGCCATTACGGGGAGGCTTTTGGGGGTATTCTTCCACGGGCAGTGATCTAGGAGTTCTTGTGGCAAGGTGAACACTCCGAGCACCGTTTTTTCGATCGCCGAACTAGATCTGAAGAGGAAGAGGGATACCTTCTTACATTCCAAGGAGCTCAAGGAATTACCTATGAAGATCATCATCATACGGCGAGAAGTATCGGATAAAGGAACCTTTGTTCCTAGGTTAGATGGAAATACCTTACGATGTAGGTAAGCGGTTTGACTAGTATAGGCAAGCGGATAGGCAACAGGGCAAAACAAATATAGGAGGTCTATAATATAGGCCTCATCTTCTTACATAAACTTAGAGGAAACAAACACTGGTTTTACCTTGTTCGACAAGAACCTTGTATTTCTAACGCCAAGAGCCTAGATTACGGTTGATTCTCGGAGCCTTGCGGTAGCGCTTGCGGCTTGCGGCTTCCCAAAACCTTATCTGGCTGCCATGTCAACCGGTGCGTGTTTACTAGCCAGCCTCGTCATTTTTCACTTCGCCATCTTTTTGAGCCCGCCACAGCCACTTGGGAATAATAGTTGGTGCGCATCTGGGATGATCTAAGTTGAATGCAATTGTAGCACAGAGCTTGCACTTTCATGAATAGACTAATCATTAACGCATCCTACGAATACTATCTGACAATATCAGAAGATTGACTCGACGCTCATTACGACTTTCTCCGCTGCTCATTCCCAAGCAACGACTCCACATTCCACACCCTAGCCTCAGATCATACAAACAGATCCCACGTGCGATATCAAACGTTCAACAAGGCTGGGTGGTCATAAAGGCATTGTCCTTTCCGAAGGACAGGTGCGTGAAAGGCACGAGGGGCGCCAATACTCGTGGACCAGGCGGTAAGACCGCAAAAAATTCAAGATGCCGAATATGAGGTTTGCTCTTGGCATAAGACGTATGTACCATGCCCAGGAATCTCTGTAAAGAGAGATCTTCAGCTGACGCCTACTCCAGGGCTGGTGCCCTTCCTTGGATATCACCATGTTCTCATGATCCTCATAGCCGTCGCCATCATCCTCCTCTGTACGTTCATGAGCCCCAAATCCTGTCCTGATTTTACGCCCTTGCTGACTGGCTCCTAGCACTTCTCCTTGCAGGTTGCTCCTCATCATCACCAGGCATCCCAGGCATCTTCCTCATATCCCTTTACTACAAATCGTACCCTCCAAATTTTGCGCCTTCCCAGGTTGATCCAGGTGTCACCACAGCAATAGCCAACATAGTCGGGCAAGCGCAATTAGAAGTCCGTGTTGGCTACTTTGGCATCTGCATCAACCCTGATGGTGGTGCATTCCTTTGCTCGAACAATGCCACGAGTCTGGCAACGCAAGTGTCGGTGGATCAAGATCCCCTGAATCTGATATGGGTGGCGTCGACGTTCAAGGACAGCATAGTCTTTCCATACTTGATGTGAGTACTTGGTCCTCATACCTGATGTCAGACAAAAACTAATGAGCCGTACAGTATCGTCGCTATCATTCTTGCTTTCGTGTGTTTCGTCATCCTCGCAACCTTCCCCGGGTGGCACGAAGAGCTCGACGAAAGGGGAGAAGAAAAGGACGTCAAGCCTTTCCCTTCGAGAGCTGTCTGTCAGGTTGCATTGGCACTCATCTTCGTCGCTTCCGTCTTTGTGTTAGTCTCTGTGTTGTGGCAGCATACCGCCTCGGTAGCCGCAAGCACGATAGCTCAAGATCTGGGAAACGGAAGTGTGAGAAGTGGAGTTGGCACGACTGCAATGGTTCTGGGATGGATAGGGTTCTCTCTGCTGATAGTCGTCACGATAGGACTGCTGGTTATGATATTGAGCTTAGGTCTCATCGCTGACCTCACGGACGAGGAATGAGACTGGGGACGAGAAAACAAGGATCATCCATTTTGACAAATTTCAGCGAGCATATGTGTGGATCATGGTGGGCGAATGGACGAACGACTCACATACACCTTTCTTCAGGCCGACTGTACAGTGCATCTCAACCATTTCACGGAGCGTTTTCATTGCATTTGCAGGGGTTTGGAGCGTGACAAGACGATCTTCGAAACCAGAGTTTATATGTTGATTGCATCAAGTTTGATGACTTGGAAAAGGATCGTACAAATAGAACGAAAGGAAATTATGTACCGTTGTATAATGCGCAAGGAGAAATACACAACTTCAATGTCTTCCCATACAGTGTACGCCCAGTCTTAAGCAACTTGCATTGTTGAGCACGTTTACTTCATCACGGAGGCTCGGAACCTAACCCGTATCCGCAAATCCATCCATCATTCCATTGTGCGGTTCCTGGCTTAAGCCTTCTTGATACATCTGGCACTTCATTCTGTTGACCGAAAACTCTCCTCGTTCTCATGGAAAGCGAGCTGTTCAGTCAGTATTCATGATATGTTGTTAGGCCGTTAGCAAATAGGTACACTGGTCGGGTCAACTATGCTCCTCTGGTGACCAGTGGTGAGCATGTTACATGGAATTTGCTTTCAATTTTAAAAGTCGAATTGCTGCCATAAAGCCCCTCTCATGTCTCTTTGCAGACGCAGCTTTGCAGGAATCGAGGTACAGTCGATTTTTCAATCGGTTATGTCCTACAACTACGAGTAGTTTTTGAAAAGCTATTTGAAGGGATCGCGTCGCGGCGAAGGCTTGAGATGTTATATCTACGCCTTCTTCAACATTCTTCTCCTCATCCCGTAATTTGCTCGTTGAGCCCTCCATTCAAACCTACTGACAACCTCATTCTCTCGAAAGCTCATCAGAAAGTCCCATTCATCGCAAAATGTGATTATACTTAGTGAGCAGGACTAATCATACCCTACAATCATGATTCTACCGATTGCCAACTTCAGTGACTGGCATGCGGCGATATGGCGTCCAATATGACCTCACAAATAAGGATCACTTGATAACCCTGAGGGATCTCCTCCAACAATGGATGTGGATATGGTCACGCAATCCGTGGAGGCAAAATTGCAATTGTAGTGGAAGAGCCTTCCTTTTCTAGACGGTAAGCACAGTCTCTCCCCAGGACCATTTGAGAAACGAGGTATTGTACTCGAAGAACAGGTCTTGAGAGCCGTTATTGCCATTATTGTTTGGTGATACAAGGAATGGAATATATACATCTGTGAATTATGATAGTACCACGCACAACAACAAAATTCTGTCCTTTTTCACGTAATCCTATTCAGGAATGCAGAGCGCCACGATAGAGCCCACTCCACGACGTAGCTCGCATGCGTAACGCCATACCCGTCCACACATACATTCCTGGCTGCAGACAAACACACGCTCACTCACTTACCATATGGCAAGCCTTGCGGAACGAGAGCTGGGAACGTGGCATTATACGCGTCACCACCGGGCACGTAGTCGTCGTAACTCGGCTCACCTCTTTGCGAGTTGTAGCGTCCACCAGTACCACCATCACCTCCGACATCGTCAAGGGACTTGTAGCCTCGTTGGCCACCTCCTCTCTGTCTATTACCACTGCCTCCGCCTCCACCGCGGCCACCGCCAGTCGCTCTGCCACCTCGATTACTATTGTTGACGCCACCTCTGCCACCTCCACCACCACCA
>JASZXT010000093.1:0-57012 GCA_035521555.1 Lecanoromycetidae sp. Uapishka_2
CGGTAAGAAAGAGATGTCCTTATGTGGTATTTGGGAGGGATCAGTGACGCTGGTGTTGCGAGTACGAGGCTTGTGCTTCATGAAGTAATGACAGAGGTAAACACTGACGTAGGAGATGCAGATCTACAAACCCATACCTAGATCTCGGGACGATGTCTACCCAGATCTCTCTTTTGATGATCAGTCGTCAATGATTGGGATCAAATACATTATGAGAAGGATTTCGGTGTGGCCTCTGTATTCGTAGATGTAAGCCTGATGATTAGTATGACATTCCCCACGAAGAAGTGTGCCGCATGGGCTGGTAGATAGTCCACGGTAGAAACTTGCTACAGAGACAAACGCACATACTAGCCACTTCATGAGTACTTTGGTGATGTACGTGCTCAAACGTCGGTTTCAGTTGATGGCGAAACCTGCAATCATGAATGGTTCGAGGTGGCGAGAGTAGCGACCAATGAATGCCAAGACAATTTAACCCCCCACAATAGAGATGAGTCCCGGATTTCTACGGCATTAAAAGATATGTAATCCTTTAGCAGCCAATTCTCTTGATCAAGCCCCTATAGCGTACGTTGTTCAACGACTTCTGATTACTGGCATGTTCTGACTCTTGTGTAGTCAGGGGTAGAGCGTTGCACTTGTAATGCAAAGGCCGATAGTTCAAATGTAAATTCTCCCGGTATCACTTGCTGAATATTCCTAATATATTCGTAGCTGTCTGGGGGCACCAGGAATTCTTTTTTCTTGCTATTCTCAATTACATGTTTTTGGTTTGAGGGATTGATTTGTGGGCACGCGGAGCTGAGCTAGTATTGATAAGGCAAGATCAGTGTGGTAATATTGACTAGTAGCCTTCAACGAATGTTTTCAAGATGTTTTCAAGATACTTTTCAAGAGCCTATATTACACAGTGTGCTATCGAATTCATGTCATATCTATCTTGATATTATGTGGTCGCAGGCAGGTTTGTTCTATGAATGATGCTATGTGCAGCGAGACCATCATTACGACACAACAATTGACTTTTTGGCGTCCCATCCAGCTTCTTAGGTCTCATCAGGATTTTCAATGATATATCTGGAATGCAATACATAAAGTACAAAGGTTCTGCTGCTAACACGGGATCCAAGCCAGCTTTAGACAGAAGCATAACGGTACAAAGCTACTCGTTAGATATCAGTAGTGGAGCTCTGAATTTTTCACGGTTTATTGATTCTAGGGCTATATCCAGAGCTCCACCATCAAACCTGTCGTCAGAAAGAGCCGCTGCAACAGATTGTGAGGAATGCCGACTGGCCAAATTTTTCTCAGGAATTGTCATTGTGACTCTAGTACGACCGTCAGACATAGCTCGGTCCATGATCGAAGGACGTCGATCGTCAAGATATAGCTTCCACGTTAAAGACCCTCTATTATATGTACTGTAGGCCTTGAGCCTTTTGGCCCATCAAAAGCAGATATTGTATGAGCAGCTTCCTCCTATATATCTCCTGATTAGCTGTTTCTCAATGTGCACAGCAGTCTTTCCTATGATTCAAAGAGCATTCTCCGTCTTCAGAGTCTCAGACCGATACTCGAGTAAAAATCCTGACAGAGCCGTTCCAAAAGCTCAGATCAATTCAATTTTCTCTGATACCAAATCAATCTTGCAGCCGTTCTGTACCTGTTTCCTAGGCCCTCGAGATTCATCAATGACAATAAAGACTGACAGTGAATACTTTCGAGAGCTGTCGCACGTTCCGTCGCGTGGGGAGTTGTATGAGTCGTGAGATCAGTTGAATTGAAGCCTATATCACAATGTCTACTGAAGAATATCCTCGCCAGTAAATCTAGCCTTTGATCTACACAAAATTGCGCTGTGTGTTGGCAGCAAGCACTAACAATTTTTGGTGAAATTGTGGAGCTCGAAGACCAAGCGATGTAGAGTACAAAGACGCGTAGGCAAGCTCAGACGCAGAACAGCTTCTCGAAAGCTGTTATCTACCCAGACAAATAGGTAGAAGTCCGAAGCTTCAATCAAAGCAAAACTTCCAGCGATGTATGGATATCAAATGACTCCGTGGAGCCTTGATGTCCTTTGCTAGACTGCGTGCGCGGTTTTGGTTCGATACCCAAACATACGAGGCCTCCGAGTGCGCACGTCAGCGTCCAAGGCGTCATCATGGGCAGCGTGGTTTTTCCAGTCTGCGAACCATTTCGGCACCTCCTCATCATATGATATCCAAGAGTCTGGCTTCTTGACTGGAAATTCCCATGCCCATAAGCTGCTCACCTGAGATATCATGCGGTCATATCCATGTGGTCCCTTGGTTGGATCCATTTTCATAAGTTCCATGAGATTTAAGCTATTGACTCTGTCTCCCAGGTAATTCATCCACCGCGCCTTGTGGGGAACAGTCTGTTGTACAACATAATATGTGTGTTTCAGTACATGGGATTTGAAGTCGCGAGTATGCAATTCATAATGCCCGATATCTGGACTGGAGAAGTCATGGTCTTTGCTGGCCTTCATGGAGAACTCGACCAGCTCTAGCACGTGATCGGGAGTTCTGGACCAGTCAACTTGCTGCGTACCAAACGAAATCGTCCATGTGTGTTTGTCGCTAAGAAATCTCATTTTTTGGATTGGATGGTTCAAGCGGTGATCTTCTGGCCACATGATGCCCCGACAGTCAAACCCTCGAGAGCTGTATTTTGCCAACAGACTGGCCCGCCAATCGGTCATGTCAAGGAGCATGTAGCCTCTATGGTGTACGAATGTCGACAAAGGGAACAACGCATAAGCTTTATTCCAAGTGATGCAGTTGGCGATCATGGTACTGTAGAAGCCCGTGAGTATGGTCTCAATGGGCGATCCTCGTGTCAAGATGACTTGTAATTTGACGGGCGCAAGAGTCTTTTCGCACTTCTTGGTGTACGTTCTGATCTAATTCGCGTTTGTCAGTGTAATAATCAAGACGGTGTAAGGCGTTATATCTAGGCACGTCGATGTTGTGTGGCTTTTAGACCGCAGTAAGCTGCCGAGCGAATGGAAAAGACCATCACTCACCTCATGGAGTTTCTTTGGCGTATCGCCATACCCATCATTGCTCTTTGCACTGACAAGTTTATACCTCTCGGCGACAACGATATGATCACAAAATGCTACTGCACCTCGCCCCTCGCTCACGAATATGTCCAAGTCCGAGTCTTCCCATGTGACTCTCTCGAAAAACTGGATCGCGAAACTCCCAGATATCAGCGCATCGCATTTACCCATTTGAGACCGAAAACCTTGTGGATCCTTGACAAAGCGCTGGAGTCGGCGGTCAACATTCCATTGCGAAGGTAGTAGAGATTGGTAGAGGCATGAAAACTGCTTGCATGTCCTCGTCGACGCAATCACATCCGCAATGCCCATTAGTTGGCAAATACGGTCGACGACTGGAAAAGACACATCAAACTGAAATAGCTTGGAGAACGTCACTGGCTCGTGTATTGAGTTCGCTCGTTTTCTCTTATTTGGCAACATGGCGGTGTTCGAACGTTGGCGACGTCGACTGTTGTTCTACTTTTGTATATGGAACTGATGTGAGCAGATCGAAGAGAGAAGCCAAGAAGGATGTGCCCTTTGATCCTTGGTGCGCGACTCGTGTGGATGAGCCGGGGAACTTGCAGCAACACTGCGTCACAAGAGTGAGGAAATTGGAGGAATGATTTCTTCCATTAATGAAACATCACTCATGCAACAGGCGCTGATTAGAAAATCAAGCTTCTTTGATTTGGTGCTACGATGATGGATAAGAATCTTAGGGAGTGACACGTCATGAACAGAACTGGGGACAGGAAGATGAATAGGGTAGTGAGTATATGTAACTCGTCAGGGCGATTCTTCGCGAATAATCACGCCAAGCCTTTTAGCGCCTTTATGAAAGCTTGGCGAGAGTACTCGCCAAAAACCGGCCTCAGTAGAATCGACGAAATTGAAATCGGTCTTGGTGACCAGTGACTTAAGACATAGCATTGACAGCAAAGAACTCATACTAGCTCTCCCTCTCGAAACTGTGTTTCCAGACAGTACAGCAACAGTTTGCGTGAAAAGCACTCCTACCCTTCCTGCAATTTTCCCTTTTCACCTGACAATCTTTCCCCTGCGCTCGCGAGGATCTCCTAAGAAGAAGGGACCTTGGGCTTGACGGCGACTTTCGGCTTGATGACACGATTTGCCTTTCCTGGGCGTGCTTTTCCCTCATGGACAGTCCGGAAATGGCTCTGGAGCTTGTCTTTGCGGATGAATCCTTTACCTTCGCCATGGTATTTGCACTCGAAGACAGGACATGGAAACCTCCTTTTATTCATGCAATGTTTGGTGACCGTGTGGCGTTCAAGATCAGACCAGCGTTTGGTAGTGAAAGCGCAATCTGGTTGAGGACAGAAGAAGTGGTGCATTTCACCCCTCCTAATTACGCCCGTGCGATTGATGCCACTGCCCTTCCAAAATGCATCATTAATTTGTGCACAATGGCGCCTTTCGTGATGCTTGAAAAGTTCTGCCGCACTTTCAATATTCCGATCTCTGAACAGAGTAGTTAAAGTAATAGGATACCAGCCACATCCTGGGAAACGACACAGCGAAGCCAATTCTGCATTGGCGAAATGATCTGTTGTGCGATCTCCCAGGCCGGTGCAAACCATGCAGAGGCATTCGTTGCCTTGTGCGACGGAGGCGCCCCTTGTCATAAAGGCACCGGCAGGACTGCCCTCTGAACTGTTCTCTTTGTCCAAGTCACCAAGTCTGATTGAATTTCCTTCGGACATGATGTGGTCACCCATCAGGGACATCGTGGCGGCAGCGTCTCCGTGAAACCAAGGTGCCCCATACATAGCGCGTGCATCCTGAAATGCGCCGTTGTTGCTAAGGTCCCAGGGTAATGCGACATGATTCACGGTGCTTACTCGATGTCCATGCTGGGGGTGCTGAAAGTTTCCAGGAAGGATTGTGCAGGTTAGAGTGCAGTGATCCTCGGTCACTCCCGTGTTTATGTTTAATCCTTTGTGAAATTCACCGCACGTGCGGAGCCACCTGTCAGTCTGCCCTCTGTGTGCCCCTGAGTCAGCCAATAAAAAAAAACTCACGCAGCCATGTCAGCACGCCAATCCTCTTCGAGAAAAGCTGCGGGCGGCAAGTCTGCAGGAAGAGGGAAGCCGTAAGGGTCGATCCAATCAGCTGGAGGGTAGTTCATGTTGCGCTCGTTTTGTCAGATTTGCTGCAGAACCTGGCGTACAGAGGGCGATGTGGCGCTTTGTTGCGTTGGCAGTGCCGCTAGCGGATGTTGAGAGTTGGCCAATGACAATCCGCAGAAAAGCGGTGTTTGTGGAGATGCAAGTGCAGAAGGTGGTCAATTTGATGAGGACAGTACGTTCCTTATGTAGACGGAGCAGGAGGGCGCACGATCTTTAAGCTCAGTCGCCCCTCGTCGTGTCACACCTGTACTTGTTGGCCTGATCAATCATTGGATCATTTCAAGCATCTTGAATTCATGGCGGAGGGCTGAGGTCCAGCCCAGCAACCTTCAACTCAAAGCTATCATTCCTACCATAACTTCCTGCGACATCCAAATCTAACCTCCCTCTTTCGCAGTCTTCAAAGTCGACCTCTACAATCAGTAAACCGCCGTCCTCAACTTCCCAGATTGGGCCGGCTAAAACACTGCCAGTGGGCGATATTATGCATGAGCCACCCCGAGAAACGAAGTCTTCACTGTCATCGTTGATCTGAGGGGAGGCCCTGAGAATGGAAGCAGCGTCGCTATGAGAGCTCATTGCATCGGGGGTGGCTTGGTCATCAGCTGCAATTGTGCTCTGCTGAAGTGGCGAAGTCCCATTTGATGGCTTTTGTTCGTTAAATGCAGCATTCGTGGCTGGTTTTGAGTCTGCTAAGGGCCATGATATATGATGATTGTCCTCGGTCTTAGTGACTACGGAAGATCTTCTTCGCGATCCCTTGTCCGCGGTACCAGTGCTCACATCATTTGAGCCAGAATCTTGATGCTTCTGGCCATCAGGGAAGTTGCCAGTGATCCAATCAGGAAGATTTTTCCTCCTCACGCACTGGTTTGCACTCAAAACATATGCTCTACTTTCACAGGCAACAGTCTGCATGAGCGGAACCCAAGTTTCCCTGGCGTCAGCGGTAGGTGCAAGATAAAGATTGACATTCTGCGAATACAATGAGAACCTTAGTAGCGGCATGTAATTCTCCCAGCAGATCGCCGCCGCAAGGGTTAATTTGACACCAGCAATTTCCGTCGTTATAGCTCTTAGTGTCGACGGCGAGCCTTGCGCCCAGATCAACCTTTCTGTTCCGGTCGGCATCACTTTCCTTCGCTTGCCCAGACAGCCTTCCCTAGGGCAAACGTATACCACAGCACAGTATAGACTACCTCCTGCCTTTTCCACTAGTCCGACGACAAGGAAGACTCCAGTAGCTTTTGCCACCTTTTCTAATTGTTCTCTAGTGCCATCTCCTCTGTACTCTTTCCCTTTCCCCATTTCTAATCTCTTGTCTACCCAATCCTGGCCCGCCCCCCTTGGTGTATCCCCAAGGTCGACAGCACTGTTGAAGTAATGCAAGAATTGCTCACGACCAAGATCGCTGCGGGAGCCGACAGCAGCTCCAAATGAGCATGTTCGAGGATAGCCACCAAGGTATGCTTCTGGGAACAGGAGCAATTTGACGCCTTTCTCAGAAGCTTTTGAAGTTGTTTCAGAGAGCACGGAGAGAGTAGCAGAGGTGGTTGCGAGGGTGCGCGACTGAGAGACGGCGACTATGAGATTCTTAGGCATCATGTTTGGGTTGCGAGTCAATGTCAAGACATACGCTGGTCACGCAAGACGACTCGGGGTTTGCTCACAGAAGCGGGGTAGACTCCCGAACTTTGCCGTGCTGTTGTCCTAGAGAAATTTATTACGGACCTTGTAGAAATCGACGAAAAGCTAGATCACTTGGGTATTGTGGATGTTGAGACCGCAGCATAGTCTTGTGATGGTAAAGAGGTCGAGCTTGAAGATGCCGTTGAAGAACTGGAGCGCGTTTCCTGCCCATTGCTGATGTAAATACCATTTCCACCATTACAACATGTCTTGAAAACACCATTGCTCCCGCAACAGTAGCTTCCATGACTGCGCTGAGTGAATTGTGCATCATTATTCGCCTCATCTGTTCCATGGACAGATAGCTTGACACATCACGGCTCTGCCATGACTGGTCTGTGCAAGCTATTCGGCGTATGTTCTCATTTTTGATGTCCGCACACAAGCCATCCCTACGACATTTAATTCCAGGTTTGCCGTTTGGGAAGACGGAGGTGCTATCGAGAGCGCAGTATATAGTGGCAGGAGCGCTAGGATCGCAGGCTGCGTATAGATCGAGAGGGAGTCCGGAATTCCTGTCTGTGCCTAGCTTCTAATCAGCATGGGAACTCCAATGATCGATCTCTGCGATGATGCTCACCGTGAGGCCAATAGCAATTGGCAGAAACATTTGAGATCAGCAAACATAGGAAACGAACATGCAGGCACCGACGACAGCTCATTAGGGGACTAGCCATAGTCGCACAGTACACGCACAGGAATGTAAGGGATCGAACATGATGAAAGATAGCAGTATCTTCGATCGAAGAGGCATGCGTGGAAGATTACTCGAAATATTATGAGACTCGGTGCCCCAGACATGCGTGTTGAACCCCTTCAAATCATCTTCGTGCACGCCCGCTGAGGTCGACCTTGAAGTATACCGAGGCTGTGCACAGGAGAAATCAGCGCCTTGCTGTTACAGATTTAACGCGTTTTACTTAAGTACCTTATATTAAAGCTCTGTATTTACGGAAGCCCGTACGGGTTAGACCCTTATTCTATAGGCCGAAGTTCTGCCGACCGCCTATAGAATCATTACTAGCGTGCTGGCGCTACTCTTCCTCAAACTCGTTGTCATGACCGTGCTTGCTGTATTGGCACATTCCAACTTCGCTGTCCAACATGCTCGGCTTTATGAAGACCTCCATTACAGTGCCAGTTTCATTGTCAAGTTAGGCAATTTACGCTTTTTACCAACAGGGTCTCAAAAGTTCAAATAATCATGTGTTCGGCTCAGGGGTAGGAGCGTTGAACAATTGATAGCAGCCAAGAAACAGGAATCACGGCGTGGGAATATCGGATTGCAACGTTTATTGATCTCCTGAATCATCGTGGTCCAGAAAATCAGAACCATCTCCCTTGTGTGACAGGATGCACGTGGGGTGCGGGTTTCCAGACCACACTTTCCGCGTCTCCTTCTCTATCCTTATCCTCGTAACTTCAATATCTTACCATCGAGCATTCCACTCTTGGGCAGTACACTACGTTGTTCCAGGAACCAAAGTCGACGTCGTGATATGACCCTGTGTAAATACGTGCTCCGCGTGCTCTGAGACGTTAGTGAACTCGGCATGACTCATCTTGCGCAAGCTGTCAATGTGCTTGGGCTGCTCCTAATAAGTCAGACTAGCTTGGTAAAATAGATGATTTGGTGGCCGTTATGGCTGTTCTCAAAGTATATGAAAGGCGAGAGGGTGAGTGCTTGGATGAAACGTGGGTTGATGAGGGGGAAACGGAGCCAAAATGACATGGGGTGATAAGACAGGTAGGATAGTTGAACGTCAGTGCCTGTGTGGACGAATAGGGTGGGTGCAATGTCATTGTTGTGAATTCCATTGAGCACAGAAGATGGGAGAAGGAGATCAAGGGTTTGGAAACATGAGAGGTGGTGGTTTGGAGGGTGACTGGTAGTCGAGTCTGGGTAACCAATGTGAGTGGTAATGATCAGGAAGTTGTTGCGAAAGAGAGTACTTAGAGTGCACAAGGGATGTTCACCTTCCCAAAGCACTCTCTGACGATGCTGAGGTGGAGGACGTAGACTCTGGATAGTCTATCTATAATGATCGTTGTGTCCGTGGAGTGTTTTGGTGCGAGTGTAAGTAGTCTTCTGGGCTTTGGTCACATTACGTAGTTTTTGGCAATCGGGGACGATGATTTATAAAAAGATATTTCAAACCACAACGGCTCTAGATGTTGTCCGGGGTTGGGACAATCCACCTGAGCTTACTTTTGAAGCAAAAATTTCATGCACAGATCCACGTTAAACCCCTGCGCCAGTTCCACCTATAAGTATCCGGTGCATTGAATGGAGGAAACCAAAGCAGGTGTTGAATCCCCAGAAGTCGATTCTACAGACACCATCAACTGATTCATTTCTTGGAATAAGCAACCTCGGCCTCCCCTCGAGCGACCTGCACCATATATTCGATATCTTTCTGGAAATTTATGGTCTGTCTTAGGATCGTTATAATATGTTCAAGCTTCAGCCTTCTGTCACTTGCACCCTGCGCAATCGAAGCAGCCGAGAACAGCACGTTTCGGATCTGGCGTCCATTCAGCTCTTTGAATGGAGAGCCGCCGTACTCGTTGTCTCCTTCCTCGTCATCCAGCCAGCCCAGCAATTGCTGCTTGTCAGAAGTGTTGTCGTCCGTGAGTTGCTCAATGAAGTTTTTGTAGATTTTTCTTTTCTGGTTGTCATCAAGGTCCTTGTATCTTATGGCAAAGTTGACACGCGACTGCACTGCTATATCGAAAGTGCGAATTCGATTTGTCGTCAAAATCAGGATTCCATCGTAGTATTCAAGGACACGTAGAAGAACTGCGATCTTATGATCAGCTATGCAATAATCATGCCCCAAACTCGCATGGGGACCCTAACTGGATACTAGTGCATTTCTCTCTAGATTAGCCGTGTTGCTAGATCTAGATTCAAGGAAGACGTCCGCTTCGTCGCTATCATTGATCATCAGTTAGTCCGAATATGGGGTCGAAGTAAAATGCTCCACTCACAAAAGCATAACCGCACGCCACGTTGCGGCAAGCTCAAAGAGTACTTGAAGGTTCTTTTCTACATCTGTGGGGTTCAAGCCAATGTCAGACACGCTGACAGCAAACAATGGTTTTCCGCTTGCTTCAGCGACACTCTCTATTGCTGTTTAGTAGGCTTGAGACCAGAAAAGCGACAAAACTCACCTGCTGTCAGCGTTTTGCCTACGCCCTATAGAGAAGTAAAAAGCAATGTCAGCACAAAGAGACTTGCAGAGTCAGAAATGAGAGCTGGCGCAAAGGAGGGAAGCAGGAGTTACCGGTGGTCCTTCGGCTGTCAGTAGGTGTGTTTGAAGCTTGGCCATTAGATTTTCCTACCATGTAAAAGTATAACAAGACCGTTACCCTTCCCTTGCGAAAGATCGTTCATCGCACGGTTCTTGTTCTCAGATCCACTTGCATGGCATGCAACTAGGCTCTCAATCAAGTTCTTCTGTGGCTTATAAAGCTCAAGACGCGAAAATGAAGTGTTGTCTTTCAATTTCTCGATATCCTTGACGTTCTCCACATCGAGTTCTACCCACCGCTTTCCTCTGAGGTGATAGCCTAACAATCGTGGTGGGCAAATGAGCAATTGCGTCGGCTCCCATTTACTGGCAGTTGTAACGTCGTCATAGTGTGATTTCTGGTTATCTCTCAACCTGTCATTAGAAGAGCAGGTGCTGCATTTGCAGGGATCATCCTCGTCCACAACGAACTTGACGTCTCCTATCGGTGAATACCTGGTGAAAGAAGGACCATGTTGGATATACGAGCCGAAGTCCACCATGACACGGTCCTTTTTCATCTATGCATATCTATGAGCGAGCTGCGAAAAGAGCTCAAAACAAGCTGGTTCATGGCAATCTGGGTACCCACCTTCTGTCTCTTCGATCGTGTCTCCACACTTGACTCTGAATGGTGACCAAGGGATGCTCTACTGCTTGAAGACTTCAATTCCACGTCCTCATCCTGCGACGCATTTAGTTCACGATTTGCCTCAAGTGCTTTTTCCCTCTTACTGGATGCCTCGTCACGGTCTTGCGAACTCCTGTTCCTCTGGCTAGGAGGTCCCCTTCATAATCGAACATTTGCCGTCCTTTTTTCTTTAGACAGAGCTCACGATATCTTTCCCCTCGCTTGATTAATAGTTGCTTCATCGCTTCTCCAGATTCTACCCCGCCAGCGTTTTCGATGTCGTCTGAGCTGGGCCGGTGGAGTCTCAAAGGATAGCAAGGCAGAGAGGTGATCGACCTTGTACCTTTGAATTCTTCAAAAGAGAACTCGACCGGAACGCGAGAGAATGTAGTTCCATTCCAATCGTACGTCCAGCACTCAAGTATCCACTCCTTGCTACTATTGCCGCGTTTTATGTAATCTGAGTCACAATACTTGACAATAAAAGCCTGCGGACGCTCCATGAATACAGACGAGAAGATCAATTCGCCAGGTGGAAAGATGGTCCACAAGTAATCGAAGGATACTGTATCGGTTTTTTCTTGCATCTCTCGAGTACCGCTGAAATAGGATTCCAAGCCTGGAGTCCTTCGTACTTCATTCAATAGTAGTTTAAGATCAGCTGTGGCTTTCTCCAAGTTACCGACGGCGGTTAACAGGGCGAGCGGGTTGTCTGAGGTAGCCGCTGAATAGTCACTTTTGCTTTTTAGTTCGCCGTGAAAGGAAGAAACCGCCGGATTGGACAGATCATTATCTGCGAAAGCATTCAACAAGGACCAATTATGGACGATTGGCTCGTAAAGGCTGACGAAAATCACTGTCGTTGAATGGCTCAACCATGGATAATGGGCTAAGGCATGCAGCAACAAAGCACGCAAACCGTCATCTTCTATGGTGATTACAGAGTATTCATACTTATCACCATTACCGAAGTTTCGCAATACCGTCATGGCATGTGCCGCTGTTCCAGATTTTACGCCTTCAGTGATAGTTGGGGCACCATCTGTTTCTTGCGCGTAGCCTTCCTTGTTGTATTTCTTGTCTCGAAAGCGGATACGTTGAGGGAGGCCAGACTCGGTGATGGATGATCCATTCGTTGCCGTTGTTCTAGTCTTAGACTTCCAGATGTAGCAGTCAGCAGTCTGCTGGGCGGTCAATTATCTACATGAGGGTCTGAGGACTAACAGGCTCGGAGGCATCGCCATTGACAGCTGTTGTAGAAGATGTCGAGTTTTTCCTGGACTGAAGGTACTTCGTCAACGACTTGATAGCTCTATTTTTGAACGGCTGTGACTGACCGGAGACGCAGGCTTTCCATCCCTGGTATCCTTCTCGCTCTCCAACCTTGCAACTTTCTTCTCGAGAAGATCTATGTACTTTTGTTCCAAGTCTGCTATCCTTGGGTTTGCTGCCATTTTTGAAACACCGATTTCGATGAAATATCGAGCAGAAAGTGATGGGCGACTTGAAGCGACTATCAATGAAAAAGGTAGGCGTGGGACTTAGATAAGGAATCTAAGTAGTGGTGGAAAATGGTTCGGTCAACTTCCAGTGCAACCACACTCCTAAAATTTTCATGCAGCCGGGGCGGGGCTATCGAAGCATTATGCAGTCAGCATGCAGTGTGACGGCGCAAAAGATTGTCTTCAGCTACGGGCGCGCCGTTGAGGAAGGATCAATCGACGGATAACGACAGATCTAAATTGTGAGGCTAGAATCTCCAGAGATCCCGTGCTGAATTTTTTGTATGATTTATGCTAGCATGACCTCCAATACCTGATCATAGCAGAGCCGACACTGTATGGTACTCATGGCAGCGATGGATCTCCAATCTTCGCTTGAAACAAAGTCGTCCACTTCACCATGGCGACAATTCTGGGCAAAGGATTCCAAGGCTAACCTGTGAGTCATGATTGCTTTGGCCCTAGTTGACGCGCTCAACAATTTAGATCATCCTACAAAATTGCCAACGAAGCTCAAGCCACCCAAGATTTCAAAAGGTTGGCAGGGAAGTTGATATCGGCGCAGGAACTTCAACTCGTCGAGACTGCAAGTGCAGAGTCATTGACGCGACTGATGGCAGACAGTTTGAATCAGGCACAAGGACGTCGAGAGAATCATGTACAGAAGCAAAGAACCTTTGGCAAAATAGGGAAGGCGACTCTGACTTTCGTCAATAATTTCTCAGGTTTCCTTCAGGCCTACTCTGGAATAGTGGAGATCATGCAGGCCGCCGACCAGCAGTACGGAGGAGCTGCCTATTCCGCACTATCTCTACTTTTCATTGTTGGTATTTTCTTCGAAAATGCATGTTCGCTCACTAAGGGGTACAGGTCGCTGTGAACAAGCAGAGGAAGGAAGAGCACATTGATAAGGCATTACTGGATCTGCAACGGGAGTTCTCTCGGACAAAAATGCTACAAGAGGTGCATTCCAGTGAATCGATGAAAGGTTTTCTCGCCGATGCATACAAGCTGGGAATTGAATTCGCCAGGGAAGTTACTCTGTACTATTCGCGGTCCTCGTACCGAAGATTTATCGAGGCTATCACCAAGCCGCCGCAGCTTGACATCGACAAGAAAATATCCGCAATCACGAATGCAGTTACTGAAATCGAAAAGGAGAGGGCTACGCTTGATAGTCAGCGACTCTTCCAAGTGCAAAGACGCGTCGAAGATGTCAAGGACGGCGTTGACAAAGTGTGGGATAGCGTGGAGGGTAAGACCACGGCATTTGGACTCTCACCGTTATCTGACTAATTGATTCTCTTCGTAGCTGCGCAGGAACAGACCCAGCGCAGACACCTCAACTCGCTGAAAGAGAAGCTACTGCTCGAGGACAACCGTGATCCCAATGATACGCTAGCCAGATACACTTCTGAGGTCGAAGCTGCGTTCAAGAACATTCAACGGCTCCAGACCTTCAGTCTGGATTGGCTTATGCATTTAGAGCCGTACGGAGCCTGGGATAGATCAAGGGCATCATGTATGATGTTATTATACGGCAGAACAGCAAGCACAAAGACAACCTACAGCTGGCTATCACCCGCAGCTTTCCAGCTAATTCCTCAGCGCCGTGGGCAAAGACGATTTGTGATCTTCCACTTCTGCCAAGACCAGCCTTTCATGGAAAAAGACGTTCCAGCGCACGGTGTGTTGTCAAACTTGATTTCTCAGCTATTAGACGCCAAAGCCTCAATCCTCAGAGACGAGGCACGATACCAGGAACTCAGGCGCAAAATCACAGATCCAGCTTGGCGCGCTTCACAGCTAAAGATGCCGTTTGCCCTACTGCACGAGCTCCTCGATGAGTTTCCAGATGTGGATATCGTCTTAGATCGCGTAGATCGAATCAGGGGAGACGTACACGGGTTTATGAATTCGATAGCTACACTGATGAAAGACTGCAGGAGCCGAATAAAGGTTTTCCTAGTTTCGTCCTCGAATGGCTCTGATCGTGTGGGCGGCAAAGTATCTGCCGAGATTCAAGAAAGTTTAGAAGATGAATTTGGGTCCGATCGGTTCTGGAGCTTAGAACGGAACCAGTAGCTACGGTTGTTTAATAGGAGTCCAAGCAGAATGGAAAGAGACAGCGTGCCGGCCTAGTCGTACCAGAGATCTCATTGAAATTGTGGGCTAGGATAGAAACTTTGATAGAGCAAGAGACACGACATCTGTCCCTATTGAGATAAACGTTTGGCCCGTTCCTACGCACATATCTATTTCCATTGTGCCCTGGAAATGCAGACTGTCCGGTTTCTCTTTAATGAGTGAGACCGTTCTTATTGAGCTTGTCTTTAGCATTAATACCATCGTCCATGAAAACAGGAATGTCAATCCCATACCTGCGAATGATCCTATACTACATTTCGTCTCGACTCATCAAGGGAGGCATACTATGTTTACACCACCACCACTGCAGCAGATAAGGCTCTGAGCCGTGTTCCATGTATTCCATCGCGCAGTTGGCGAAGAGGGTGCAGAAAAGACATTTTAGACCATGATAAACGAGAAGTATCCAGAAGTACCAGGTGAGCATTGATCGTCGGCACTGCGCCCCCACCTTCATGCACGCTGCATGTTTACCAAAACAGCCAACCAATAAAGCCGTGGCCTTACGTCATCTACGACAAGGCAGAGAGCATTCTTCGATTCTCTGGACGTGCAGCGTATACAAATATGCTACTATTCTCTTTCTGAGTCCACTCTTGGAGGCATGTTTGAAGAGCAGCCTTGCTATCATTATGGTCACAAAGACATCCAATGTTCGCATAAAGATGCAGCGGAAAAGGTCAGAAGGGCTTGATCAGAGACCCCGCAGACCTATTTTCTGGCTATGCGAGCAGCTGACCCACATTGCTGCATTTCTACCGAAAAGTAGGGGAAGAGGGGAAGCTTATTAGCGCCATTAGTTAAGGCCAATAAGGAAGAGTTTCAGAGCCTAGACCGACAGATTCTACTCTGCAGGGGATTGCCAACAAAGGACAGGATAAAAATTCGAGCTCAACAAAAAATTGAAATGCACGAAATCGATGTCCCGACACATATATTACAAGGAGTAGCTTGAGGCGTAGATACTCTCGTACTCAAAGATTGTCGGATCTTGATCTTGTCCCATGCGATTCTCACGATGTGAGGAAGCATCCAGCTCAAGATCAGGCGATAAGAAAACGGAAGATCGAGCGAGGCAAGAGACGTATTGAACAGGAAGAGCGATGGAGCAAATGGACATAGTGTAAAACGGACAAACGGAAGTGATGGGTATCGACGTTTGTAAAGCATTAGATTGAATTACCTTCTCTGCCGAAGAATGAAAGGATTAGTATGCCACGCGCGTTCGCATATCCGAGATTTTCCTCTCGATCTCTCTGACCGACCTATCCAGCTCCCCAGCGATCATTTGCTTTTTATCATTAGGCAACATAGCATACCTTTCGCACAAGTCTCCGTCGATCATACCCTTCACAGGTACGTAATATCCACGGTAGATCAAATGATCTCGTCCTGCCAGTGGTGCGTCCTCACTTCGAAGATGTTGCTCCAGAGTCTGGAAGAAATCCACATCTTCTCGGCTGACGAAAGGGATGAATATGCCCAAGGTTCCCTGTAGACCAGTCCATACAAGAACATCTCGACCACCAGCGACCAGTTGGGTTTTTTGTATGCTCGTAGGGACGTCCTGTCCAAAGAAGTGGGAATTCAAAGCTAGGCGATTAGGAGCGCCCTGGAGGTATGAGCGTTCATGAACAAGGTGTGCACCTGAGCCATCCTCGTCGGCCTCTTCAGATGCCTTTTGAGGACATCTCAGTAACCAGATGTTCCCGAACTTGTCTCCGCCAGCTACGGTCTCGTAATCGACCATTGTGGTACACGTCGTAAAACGAGCAATAACGTCGTCAACGAATGGAATGAGTCGATTTTCTTGGAACTTGTAGACCACATAGACGATGCTTTCCTGCACATCACTGACAATAATGCGACTTCCTTGAGTTTGAAGACCCACGACGATGTTTGACACAACCTGCGCTTGGCATTTCCGCAGCAATTGCTTGAGACCCAGGTCGTAGATACGGAGCTCATTACCAACACCGGCAAGAAGACGGCCTTGGAAGCCTAAAAGGGCTTGTGGAGGCTCCTCAACCTTGGTCTTGTGAATAAATTCAAGTTCCTTGCCATCCTCCAAAAAGCGATAGACGTAGATGAAGCCTGCGCTAAACGATCGCGGAGCAACAACGATGTCTTTACCGGTACCTACAACAAGGAAAGTCTCATCATCTTGGCTGGTAAATGACACGGTAGCAATGCTGACAGCTGCTTCATTGTCCTCTAAGTCGACCTGTTGAAGAATTGCTTTGGCCGTGACCGGGTCGACTATTTGTACACAGGATGCCCAGTGGCCTTGAGCTCGAGGATATCCAAATTCTTCAGGCGGGAGCACCGCAGCATCTCCGTTGACGAGAGTTGTGTCACTCAGTAAGCGCTGTTTCGTTGAAGGGGACAAGGTGTTGTTTTCGGACTCGATAACATAGAATAGTGGTTGATCTGGATGTCTGACAAACTTGCGAGGTGTGTATGTCAGAGGAATTGACTGTTGGAGAAGATTGTTACCAAGCTTGTCAATAGAGAAGATTCTAAGCTTTTGTTAGCCTCGTCACTTATGTGGAGCAACACAGTAGCAGGAAGATAACAAGGACCATGTATCAGAAGGAACAATTGGAAGTAATAAAAGGATTTATCCGCATTATCAAGATTGATATAGGAGGAAACCGCTTTGTCATCATCATATGTGGCATCGAAGGAAAAAAGATGCTTAGTGGTCTTACCTCAAATTCTTCGTTTCAATACCGACCATACCTTCGACGCACTGCTCGCTACTGAAGTTCGAACCGTATTCCAGGGCGGGATAATCCAATGGGGTCAGCATGAAGCCTTTAGTCTGGGGGTCCGAGTAGCCAAGCCACGGCCGAGAGCTCAGTGCAAGGACAGCCGGCTGCCCTTTCACAGAGACTTTGAATAGCTTCGCAGGTTTTGGACCCAGAAAACGAGTTCGAGTATCGGAAAGTTCTCCAGTGACCTCGTCCAGTACCGTACGAAGATATACACCAGAGTAGAGACCAATGTGGAGGTAGAGCGTAGACCCACCGGACGTTGAGTCTGCCATTGCCATTATTGCGAGAGCACTTGGAGGAGACGTCAATGCTTGAACTGATTTGTTTTCAAGCGTAGAATCAGGATCAAGGCTGAGTATTCGTACCGTGGAGTCGTCACAGCCAACAGCTAGAAATTGACTTCGAACACGACCTTCTGGAACTCCTCCAAGACTTAGACAGGTCACTGTACCACTCATTTCCCGCTTTTCGTCGTACTCCGCAAGAGAACCGTCAGTATCCATCTCGAAGTAAACGATTTCTCCGGAGCTCAAGGCTACTGCTACCTGTCTCTCATTGGTTGTCGCTGCAACTATAGATCGATGCTGAGGTGCCGGCCATTCATTGACTCGACGATCTGCTCTTATATGTCTGATGCCTTTGGGATGGACTTGAATGAGTGCATCTTCACCGAGCTGCTGGACAGCCAAAGTCGGAGCACTTGAGAGAAAGCCAGTGTCAGTCACCTCCTCGACTGTCTCTCCAATACTAAGAACCAGGGTACCATTAGTGAAAGACAGAACAATATAGGCATCGTATTCATCATTCCGTGTAATCTTAGTTGTCCAGACTGCTGTGGGACCACCAGGCAATTCCGAATCCACGATATCGTTAACCTCTAGACCGTGTTTCAGTGTCCGGAATGAACTACGTGCGCCACTTCCGCAGATTGAATATATTTGAGGTGCGTCCTCGTCCGTCAGGTTTGCAACTTTGCAATCCAGCTGCGGATTCATGGAATCAATGCTCTCGACCAGATTGACGTTCTCAGCAGCTCGAGGATGGAAGTAGACCGGCGTATAAGCTTCGGAAGGATCTGCAGGGAAAGAGTCGCTGTCGAATTCTGTCTCTTCATCATCGTCCCCCAGCTTTTCGAACTGATAGAAATGGTGGTTTCCAGTTTCACTAGCAACAAACAAGAATCCGCTCTTCAAAATGCAAAGATTCGACGCTATTGGGACCGTGTCGAAGTATTTGATCTTGAGCCTCTTCACTTCCCCAGTGGCTTGGCCGGCTTCATCTTCTACCATCTCCAGTGTGACTTTGAACATATCACCATCCTCGCTTTGTAGCAAAAAGAAGAAAGCTCCTCGCATTTTGTGCATGACACCAGCGATAATGTACCTCTTGCGTTCAGGATTTTCAGTAGCTCCTCTTCGGCGTGGTATGGCGACTCGGAATGGATCTTGGTTGGAATGCCTATATGTGATATTGTCCAGTCCGCAAACAAGGACACCACTAGGGCCATCGGCACCTCCAGGAACCTGGAAGAGCATTGTAGCCGTCCGGTCAACGGGATCGCTCCATTTTCGAACAACATGATTCAAGCCCAGATCAAGCTCGTAGTAGACTAAGGATTTCTCTAATTCTTCGAACGCTTGGCCAGTAGAGTCTTGATCGCACTCGGTGTAATCCACCTCTAAACAAGCAAATATTGGATTTTCATAGCCAACATCAAGCCCGACGAGAGCGAAAACCAGAGTCTGTGGCTTGTGTGCCTCGAGTGGTGAGGAGATTGTCAATTCAGCCTGTGCGTTTCGATTTAGAACGTAGACTAGCTTGTTTTTCTCGACTGATGCAATCAGGCATGCCCTACCCTTTGGATCCACCGCAAGGTATTGCCCTGGAATCACCCGCCGTATGCCTGACTTGCCGAACGTCTCAAGATGTAATCGATTGAATCGGTTCTGTGAAGGAACGTACTCGATGATGGTGATTCGCCCGGAGTCAGAACCTATGATGATATAATCTGTAGACACATCTCAGCCTATTCCTTCGCAATTGTTCTTCTAAAACCAACGCAGCTGTCGCTTTTGTTGTGGTACGTCGAGCTGCCTCACCATACTTCACGAATCACTAAATGTAGCTTCAATATCCCGGGGATCGTCACATACCTTTGTTGCTACCAGCTAGCCTGAACGCCGCCAACGTTCGTATGATGCCAAAGACATCCTGTGAAAGAATTGTAGTGATTTTCCCCTGGGTAGGATCCGGGCGGTGGATGGTAAGTCGAGAGCCAGATGCAGTAACTATCTGCTGCTCTTTCGTGCCCGCAAACTGCCCGAGTATAGCTTGCGTTATAGAGGAAGGTGGTTGTATCGTGAGGGAGTACATGAACATGCTCGAGGTCGCGGCCATCCTAGCGAATCGTACAGCTCAACGCTGCCAGGCTGTGTGTTTCGGCTCGTCTCAATCGCTTTCAGTGGACGCGCATTTACGAGAGAACCATGCAGTAATATGTGACGGGATGGGGTCGAAAGAAGCTCTTGTATCGAGTAGGTTTTACACTTCATGGTTAGTGGTAGCTCAAAATTCTGGAACCTCTCTTCAATGCCAAGCTTTATAGGGCTGTCAGCATTGCGCGTTGTACGGAGGGTGACACCAAAAGTCCTGATTTGCGCTAAGCATAACCCTAGCCCTAAGCGCTGGCTGCTCCCCGGAGCTGGTCTATGCTTCCAGGCTGGGTGCCTTAAGTATCCGAGCCCTAAAGCTAAGCTCTAGCGAGGGTCTTTAGGGACTGTCCAGGGTATTAGCCTTGAGAAATTGACCTAGAAGCTCCCTTCCCGGGCGGAATCTCTATCAAACTATGGTAATCGTCTAGGCAACACTTATGGGGGCCACCTGCTTGCCAAGCCACTATAATGCTTAGCGCAAATCAGGACTTTTGGTGTCACCCTCCGTATGACGCTCTGAGCTTCGACCAGACTTCTCTATATTTCTGTGCAAGTATCATGCAGTCAGGCTACACTTGCCAGAGATGCTTGCATAGCCTAAGAAGGTTGGCCAATGCCAGGCCATCTACTTCTTTTCTTACCCAAGCTCCCAAGCGAAGATGGCAGTCAACAATCACACAACCAAACTTCCAGAATACTTCCAGCAGCGTAATCCGGCAACGACGTTCAATTGCTTCAGCAGAGACCCAGACACAAGTCCTCAGAGATGAGCCACTACAGACACGAGGTCCTCCTGGACTCGCCCATACACCCTCTTCCACCGTCTCAGGAAACGTACTGCTTCAACCCAACAACCTCTTCCACCATTTCTCAGACTCGCCTTCACCAGAGATCCGGAGAAGAGCAGCTTTTATGAAAACACATGCCTACTGCCCGCATCCCTCGCATCATCGGACACGTATGCCATTATCTCCTCATGATCCAGAAACACGAAAAGACCCCGAGAAATCCAGTCAACCACCGGCATTCGTCCGCTTCGAGTGTCCAGATTGTGGTATACCAGTGTCATGCTCAGAAGAACATTGGGCGGATGACTATGAGTCTCACATGGAAATCTGTGACACATTGCGAGAAGTCAATGAGGATGATCACGATCTCCGATCTGGGCGTTTCTTTCCCGAATTCGAATATCCAGGCCCGCAGATGGAGGAGGCGTTGGTCAACATGACGAATTGGGATACATATCTATATTCGCGGGAGTACAACGCTATAAACGACGAAAGATCTCTGCGCCAGGCAACAAGGCTCCTTACGTATCCTGTGACTATAGGTAGCATACTCTCAGAACTCAGCCCTTACGAAAACATCAATCGAAAGGGCGGTCGCCTTACTGCCGAAGGCTTAAGATCCTTGGCAGCACTCCGCTATACCCTCCATCCACCTCGTACCGGCGCCGATGACACTATCAAAGGTCTACGTCCTAATCCTCCCCCCGTCCGCCTCTTTGTCCTAGGGGCCCGCGCCGAGTCATCACTCCCACGCGAAGTATGGGAACAGCTTACATTCTTATTCCCTCGGGTACAATTCCACCTGATCTTCATTGGTCCCGAGTCAATGGCAAATCGGGATAGCGAGTTTCCACTACCAGAGCGAACCCCCGGAAACCCTTTCGGTGCTGTAGTGGAAGATCGAATAAGTCATGAGATAAAGATCAGCACCTTTGTGGAGTATTACCATACACTTCATCAGGCGGGGCTGTTCCACCCTTTTGACCCTTACTTTGACTGTTTTGTACTTTTCCACCCAGGCCTTGGTCACCCAGCGAGCGCACATGAATGGCAGGAGACATTGCCCCAGCTACTCGAGACGAAAGTGCCAATAATAAGTACAGGATATACTGAATGGGATATGCAGAGAGATCTAGAGTGGGTGAAGGAGAAGGTGGGAGGAGAGATGGATATATTGATGGAGCCTGGGGAGAATAAGTTCAGGAGCTTGAGGTGGGATCTGAACGATTTTGATCCGGCGGATGTAAGCTGTGGTAATTGGGGCGTTTGGGCTTTTAGAGGGAAACGGTATGTCGTATTCAAGTCGGCTATGGTAGACGCAGATGCTGACATCAAACAGATACGAGACCACGATGCGGGATTAGGTAGCATCCGTAGTAGATATGAAGAGAAGGATCACAGTCACACTCGTAAGGACCACTTAAATTCAAATTGGTATCTAGCTTCCAATACTATCCAATGCCAACAATCACAGCTCCTTGCTCATCTCACACCATTCCTCGTAGCTCAAACACCATGTGCTCAAAATCGATATTGAACTGGTTTCCTGACTATCTCCTCTCCCTCATCGTCATGTTCATAATCATCGTGTACTGCGTTACTGCCCGCCACTGCATTATGTCCATTGCTGTAATTTGAGCTAGATTGATAACCTTGCTGATAGCCAGGCTGGGCGTTCTCCATTCCCAAACTCGGTGGCGGCATGCCGAATTCTGGAGCCATGGGCGCGTGCGGATCATCGTCAACGCGATCGGACTCGTCTTGGTCACCGAATGGATTCTGCTCTTCAGCATGCATTCTTTGCTTTCCTGGCGGAGGACCCTGTGGCGCTTGATATGATTGACTCCTCGAAGGACCACTGGGCGGATTCGCCGGGGCTTCAAAAGGTCCGCTCTGGTTGAACGGAGGATTGGGTGAAGGCGTAAACGATAAGGCCCCGGTGGCTTTCCTCGCCTGTAGCATAGCTCGCTGGTGTTTTGACATGGCTGTTGCCAGTTGGTCGTTTGTCTCAATCAGAGTGAGCAGGGTGTCCTCGTCTGGTGGAGGATTGTCAGAGTGGATGTAGCTCTGCATCGATCTCGTAGCTGACTGGCACCGCTCCACGAATTCTCTGATCAATTCGTTTCCGAGAACTTCCGCTGGAGGAGTCGATTGCACAACTTGGGAGAGCAGCTTGGCGGACGTTTTGGCTTCTTCAACACGCTGCGCAAGTTCGGCTGGTGAAGGGAGACCGCGTGGTTTATGGTTGGTGGCGAAGTAGTTGTGTTGGCTGTTGTAGTGCTGGTTCGGAGGAACGGGCAGTGGCGCCATGTTTCTTGCCTCGCTGCGCTGTTGGACATTGTCAGCTTTTGGATTATCACGCTTCTTTGGATGCACATACACCTCCGTCCAATCTGCCGCCTCTCTTGATTATCTTCGCCTGTTCCTTCTTCCACATATCGTTCATAATGGCAAGAGTGTCATCATCAGCCTTCTGCTTCTCAAAGCTATCCAAGGTCTCCCGCAGAATCTGCTGTACGCTCATGTCCCGACCATCTCGTAACAGCTCTTTTACAGTATTGGCAAATCTTTGATCTAGATTCTTCGTGAAACTTTTTCCAGGATTGTCTGCCAATATCCGCATGAGCATGATGGCATTGTATTGTACGTAGGCTCTTTGGTTATTGTCCTTTGACAGGAACTTCCGTATTCGAACCGAAGCTTCTGTTGCAGCGGCGGGACTTGACTCGGCGGCTTCGACTATAGTGGGTAGGTGTAATACTTCTTCGCCCTGAAGTTTCGGTCAGTTCGTCGTTGAGAATGATCACTGCAGCTGCGTGAGGTACGCACCGAATTGTTTGGGCCCCCAGACTCGCAGAACAGTCTCTGAACCCCAAATCAGCAGTCTGAACGTTTCAGGTTCACAGTGCGTTTATGATTGCACTTACAACTCCTCTCGCGACACTCGCTTCTGGTGAATCTCCATTAGGAATCGCTTTCTCAGAGTCCTGGCCTACTCATCGGTCAGTGCTGGAATGGCTTTGTCTTTCAGACACAGCTACAAATCACATACTCGGGCGCCTGCTTATAGAGCCCCAAATTCGCTTATGCATTTTCAACAACAAGATGGAAGGGTTTTCCGCTAATTGTTTAGAGCTTGGATTCAATGGATTGTTCCGTCAGCCTCACCGGGAGCGGCTCTTGGCGCGTATTCTGGCGGCAATCTTTAAGTCGTGGAGGTTTCTGTATCTCTGCACGTTTTCGAGGACAGGCCGTCGAGGAAATTGTAGCAGTATGTTCTTATATTCATGAGTTGCTAAGATATCTTACTCGAAGTGGAGTGGTGGAATGAATTGCAACTGAAGTTGCAAATGCACAGCCCCAACTCGTTGTACTTCATTCGTCAGCTCACCACGCGTTCTGTCTTGGGTACACCAGTACGATAGGTCTATTTCGGGGATTGTCATGGTTGTTTGAGATCTGAATAGGTCTATCTCAGACAGTTTATACGTCCTATCAAACAATTCTCCTCATTTGTGCGTGTAGCCTTGACTATCCTTGCTCGCACTTCATCAATTCGTCTCTTTTACGATATCCATTCCTCAAAGAATTCGGCTAGCTGCAACAAAAGCCAACATCACAACACTGAGTTGTGTCTTACCACGAACTGCTACTGCCACTGTTTGTGCTGAAAGACAACCTGAGGTGGTTTCTCGATCACCATGCCGGTATCGCCTCGGCCCGATTTATCTAGTAACTCCTAAAGGTTAGGCTGTGTTTTCAATCAAGCTTTTGCGTTGTCAATAAACCCTTCCTTATTGGGCACATACATAGCCTGGCTCAACGGGCATACTTCGATACCGTAGACTCCCGTGACTAGCTACAAGCAAAGAGCTTCAGCACTTTCTGCCGCTGGTATCGGCAAAGATAGAAGAATAGTAGTCTGTGACGTCATTGGCCAGTTGCGTGTCGACATTGAAGTGCGGACCTGGTACAAAGATTTTCTTCCTAAACTCCCTCCTGCCAAAATTTACAATCTAGCTGCAGCTATCAATCATGAGTGCTTCTGCACTAGCTCAGTTCGGTACCAGACATATAGCCAAAGGCATTGGCCGACTCTCGACCGAGGTCATCGAGAGCGGTTCTGGCAGCTATGTCACAATGGTAGGAGGCCGTAAGATGCTTGACTTCACCTGTGGTATTGGAGTCGCCAATCTCGGTCATTGCCATCCGGCAGTCACAAAGGCTGCCCAGCACCAAACCGGCAAGCTTGTCCACGGGCAGATCAACATAGCATTTCAAAAACCCTACCTTAACTTGGTTGAATCATTGTTACCTCTGATGCCTCATAACTCGCTAGACACATTCTTCTTCTGGAATTCGGGAGCTGAAGCAGTGGAGGCGGCGGTGAAATTGGCTCGTCATGCGACTAAGAAACAGAACATCATCGTCATGCAGGGCTCGTATCACGGACGTACTTTTGGGACAATGGCAATGACACGCTCCAAGACCATATATGGCGAGGGCTATAATCCACTAATGCCTGGTGTATTTGCAGCCCCTTTCCCCTACTGCAAGCAATGCTCAGTCGCACTCCATTCAGATGGGAAGTATAGCGCTGAGAACTGTTGCATGGACCCTGTACTTCAGCTCGAGCTTCTTCTCAAACGCGAAACTGCGCCAACCGACACCGCTGCCATCATCATCGAGCCGGTCTTGGGCGAGGGTGGCTACGTTCCACCTCCCCCACAATATCTTGCCAAGGTTCGGGAGATTTGCGACAAGAACAACATTCTTTTGATCATAGACGAAGTGCAATCCGGCTTCGGCAGGACGGGCAAGATGTTTGCGATCGAGCATTGGGGTGTCAGGCCAGACATCATGGTCATGGCGAAAGGCATCGCAAACGGCTTCCCGCTTTCTGGTATCGTCTCATCAAAGGCTTTGATGGACACGCAAAAACCTGGCTCGATGGGTGGAACTTACGCCGGAAACGCTGTCTCGTGTGCAGCTGGAGTTGCAGTGGCCAAAGCATTCCAGGAGGAGAGAATCTTAGAGAATGTCAATGCCCGGGGTGCGGAGCTGAAAGGTATGCTTGAGTCGGTAAAATCCGATTCAAAGACTGGTCACATGATCTACGACGTAAGAGGCTTGGGATTGATGCTGGCAACTGAGTTCACTCCGGGACATGGATACGCGTCAAAGGTACAGGCGAAGTGTATGGAGAAAGACATGTTGGTGCTTACGACCTCGATCTACGATACGATCAGATTCATACCTCCCCTCAATATCAGCAAAGAGGATATGGCGAAGGGATGCCAGATCATTAAGCAGGCTATTGAGGAGGTAGCTGCGGGAGAAAAGCCGGCTGAAACCGGCACCAAGGGTCAAGCTTTGGAGTAGACGTGGATTTAAATTCTGCTGCGGGTTCTGGCTTGAAAGAAGCGCGATTGGAAGTATTACAATTTCCACAACTTGTCGCTATGTTCATATACTACGAGTGTTTAAACCAATCTCAGACAGCGAGTCCGGGTGAGGCTTCATGGCAGGTTGTGTGTAACAACGAGGCCTCTGATTTCAGTGCATATCGGGCATTTTCTTCTCAAGAATAGGCTGCACCATGATCTTCTATTAATAAAATGCCAAGAGCTTATCGCATGCAACGTGCATGACTTAGTCTCTCATCCGCATTGAACATCCTTTCTTCTCAATCCCTCTCCTCACTCTCCTCCTCGCTCTCACCCCCAGACTCCTCATCATAAACCACCCTCTCACCACCATTACACCCCGTAACCAAAGCACAAAACAGAACCACAGTCAACATCGCGACCAAACAGACCGACAAATATCCCAACACCCTACCAACCAAGCCAATATGTCCTTGAATCGTACTAGCCGCCAAAATCTCCATAGCGACATAGAAAGCCAGTGCGCCCGCCTCCTGCCACATGATTGCCGCGAAAGTGCATACGGTGGCAAAGGCATTGAGGAGGGCGGCAAGGAGAAGCCTTTTCCTCTTTGGTGAAAATGAGTTGCGAGAGACTTCTGGTGAAGGGTCTTTTCTTGTGATGTAGATAGGGCAGGTGGCAAGGAGGGCGGTGGTGATGGTTAAGCATACGATGCTCGGGATGCTGTGGGTTATAGGTTGTGAGAAGGAGGATGGATACGAGGTTGGGGGAGGGGAGGACTCACATGAAACATTGACCGGGTAGGATTTGCGATGTGAATAGTTGGGCTTGTGCTTTGAGGCCGAGAGGGTCCTGATGGCAGTACAACAAATTCTTAGCTTTTGCTATTCATATTATGGAGACTTATTGGAAATTAGAAATACCTCTTCGCCATATTGAAGAGAATACACATCCGTAGTGCTGCGGCCGCAAATCATACCCTCTCCATCTTTCGTGCAGATATTGAAGTAGCTCGCACGTACTTCGAGAGGTCCGTAGGTGCCAAGAATGTCAAGCGAGTTGATGATGTCTGAGGTGACATTGGGACTCATTACAGGTAGTGTGACTGTTTGTGGATCGTAACGAAGACTGAGTACATAGATGTTGGAAAGGAATGGTGTGTTCGATGAGCAACCGGCCAGGAGAAGGGCTATGATCGCGTCAGTCTGTTACAAATCTAAGTGTCCGCTGAAGATTCACATAAGAGACCAATGGCCATAAGATTGACCAATATCAACACCATATCTTGAGAATCCCTGTCAGCATTGTGTGATTTGATATGTGCAAGGCTTTTGCTTCTTACGGAAACCCAAGTAAGGCCTTTCCTGCCAAAGACGTGATGATTCCATCCTCTCTATGTTGAGTGTTTCGTGGTTTGTAGGTCCCAAGATGTCTTCGGGACTTTTTGTTGAGAATGAGAACAGGATGGTTGGTTTTAGAAGCCTGGTCCGAATGTATCGAAAAGTCCTTTGTTGAAGATAGAGTAGATGTGCTGTAAGGAGGATGATATATACTAAAGCCTAGTCCTGCCGGCAGGGCTAACTATGAATGTCCGTAACACAAATTGCGAATAGTGAAGAACACGAAAAGCAGAAGGTAGAAAAAGGTACCAGAAGGCGGGTAAGTTGCCCCGAGATGATGTAGGACCAAGACCATAGGCTTCATGAGGATTTGCCGTTCCTTGATTGGGACGGTTGCTCATTTGGGTGTACGGAATATGAGTGAGTATTGCTGGCCGTCGGCAGGCTTACACACTTACACCTCCATGGGACTGGAATCCATCAACCAGGCTGGAGTCGATTATACGCAGAATAAAGATTGAACACAATCCCTACTCGTACGAATGAGCCTAGGTCTGTATGAGGCAAGGTCCTTATTTCCGAAGGTTTCAAAAAACACACTCCGACCAAAATCACTGACCTCAATCTTTCATTGATGGCTTCGGAACCTGGACCAATCAAGGACTCAGACACGCCCCTTTGGAATCTTTTCCTCATATACAAGTATAGGGTGGAAGCAAACTCTTCTCTCCTATGCAACCAACAAGTGATAGCCGTATGGCCGTCGTAAGAAAGCGAGGTTTTCGCAACGCATTCTGTGCCGTCGGTTCAGGTCTAGATTCCAGCCCGATCTTGCATCGATGTTGAGGGGAACGAGACGACCACTTCGGGTTGCGGCCTGCAACGGCTCTTCAAAGTCTGCGGAGATCCTTACTCTGCCACAATGATTTTCATGCTCTCAAGGATAGCAAAATTTGGAAACGCATTGGTAAGCTCGAAGCTCGATTAAAATTCGGTCTTCCCGGTGCTGCCGTATCATGACGGCTATGAATACGGATTTATGAACAAAATTGCGACTAGTTGATAGGAGGTTTCAGTAAACAACAAGATGCATCGGGACAGAAATGATGAGGAGAGGAGTTCTCGAAGGAAAACCAAGAGTGAGGCTGTCAGCGTCCTTTCTCGTTAGAGGAAATCGAGTGACCTGACGTACCTTAGCCCTCTTGAGATGGGGCTTATGCATCATCCAACAGCAAAAACATGCAAAATCAGGAAAATGTGGTGCATTTATTGCGACCAACTCTAACACAGTAATGTGAGATGTATAAATGTTTCTCTCCCTATGGCATATCTGGTTCGTCCAATGTGTGTCGGACCTCTATCCACGCCGTTTATTTTACCCACGCATACCCACTTTTTTGGCTGCCTTCGCTTGCTGAATGCCCAGAGAAAATATCATTGATCGCATTTAGAGATTGAACCACCGACGTAAAATGTTTAGGTTTCGCCTTCGTCTTCGTCTTCGTCAGTCGGTTCCACAATCAGGTTGCCGCTTCGGCCAATTTTGTCCCCCACTGTTCCACCAGCACCAATATCATAGACAGTCCGAGGCATGGGAGAAACAAGTCTGTAACCATATCGGTGCTCGTAGCCTGTGGGTTCGGTTGCTGAAGATGCACTTTCCCCAGCCTTAATGATATCGTAGCATTCAACAAATGCATAGAGTTCCTCTATATAGGCATCTTTAGCGAACCTACGGACAACTCGCTCTCCCGAAGTGAGCCGTATGCTAAGTCGAGTAACTTCCTTAGCATCTGGACCAGGCTCAATTTGTATCGATCGGGCCCTCCAGCTTCTCCATTGTTCAGCCATTTTCGTTTCCCTTTCTGCTGTGGTTATCCTTGCCTTCTCTTCTTGCTCAACCCGTTTCTGAGCAGCCTCAGCTTCTCGTCGTTGTCTTGCACGTTCGCGATCTTGAGCTAACGATCGCTCATATGCGCTGTTCTGTTCTTCGCGCAAACTTCGTGAGGCTTGCTGTTCGTTTCGTGTTGCTCGAACCCTGTCCAAGGCTTGTGAATGTTGGACGATTCCCGTTCGCAACTTAGCTACAAACCCCGACGCTGGTTGGAGGCCTGTTATCCGAGCCACCGTCGACATCGAAGTAGATGAGTCCTGTGGTGTATGAGCCACTAGTGCCGCAAAAGGAAACTTGCTGCAATTCAGGGCATTGGAGACCTGGTAGGCTTCTGAATCCTGAATATTGCCTGCCCATAGTATGATTTTATTTTGTGGATCATTGACATAATGAATTACCTCCTGAGATAACAGGGTGTCCCGGACGAACGTAGAAGTATCGTCATGTTCTGGTGAAAGGAGTACGACCATCAGAAACTTCAAGTCCTTCTTGGCCAGGTCGTAAGCTTGAGCGTAGCCGCGATCAAAAAAGTGAAGATCGTGATTTCCATACTCTTCTTCAAATTCTCTTGCGAATCTAGAGGCCGTATCTCTTGGATTTAAAGATCTTCTCCCTGTTCGTGACCGCGCCGGAGCATCGCCCACAGACAATCTTGGAAGTAGGCGTGGAAGAAAGGGAAACAGATAACCGAAGAGTGAGAAAGATTTAGACAGGACTTGATATAGTATGTTGAAAGGAGTGAGGATGATTGCGAACAAGAGAGGCGGTCTATAGTTCTTCTGATTGTCGGGTTGCGGTACTATCCTCGGTGCAGGCTCTCTTGCTGGCGATCGAGGTGATCTAGAGAAAGACGGCGAACCATTGAGTAGTGTTTCGCGCTGTATGAGTCGAGGTGGGGGAGGTGAGGCTTCTTGTGCAGCACGAGCTTCTGCGACTGGGTCTGGACCTTCGCCGTCAAAGAATTTGGCTATGGCTATCTGCATTGCTGTCAGTTCCATGTCTACGTCTCTTTCCTTCTGGTAGGTCTCGGCATACCTGGACGTTCCATTCGGATCTTTGCAACAACTGAACAGCAGCAGATGGATCTTGATTTGTTACAGATGTATACGTGCCTAGCGCGAGCTGCTGATTATCATTCAACTGCCCTGGGTCGAACTCAGAGCTTGACATGTCTGTCAGATACAGTGAGGATTGGGTCCAGCAGATTGGTGTTGTGACGATGATATAAAGCAGTCTCGCAGTATAGGTAACATTAAAGTAGTCTGGAAAGTTCAATATCTGGCCCTAGCGCTAATTCGGAGTTAAAGTAGCCGCCGGATAAGAACTCTTCTTCCCCACGATCCATCTTCTGGTTAACACACCCATTATAGCTTTTCGGCGCTGTTGAAGCTGTGCTTCCGGCTCCTAGTATCTTTCCTATTCTAAGAATCCTCATTTAATAGCGTTTGCTGAAGATCTGTGTGCGACTACCGGAATTTTGAGACTTGTCAGCAATCTCAGGCCAGGAAGCCTATTGGGATGAGGTAGGCTTCCACGCCGGTTATATTGCCTCGTCTGATAGGTCTGAAGTGCCCGTGTATACTACGAACAAATATGGCCAAACTTTAGAGCACGGAAACGCGAAGAATGGCAGCGTTGATGCAAAATAATTCGGAGGACTATCGACGGGCCGGGAGTTCTCCGAGACCTAAGGGACGTGGTAAGAGCTGGGTTGCATTTGACTTCGGCTACAAGCATGGAAGCCATACAGAGGGAACCCTGGCTGATGTTGTTATATGGGAAAAGAAAATGCGAAGGACACGCTCTGTAGGAATGTAACGATATACGGCCACTGCCGCTACGAAGACAAGGGTAGTCATGTTTGAGTCCAGGGTATAGACGTTGAACGACGCTTATGTGATAATGAAGGATGTGCATTCAACCATGATCCCGTCAAGTCCCAGCAGTCACATAGCCAGACAGAGAGGTGGGTGATCGCAACTGCCTACCCTGGATAATGCCAGCTCACGTTTTCAAGCGTCAAAAAACGTCTCAACGTGGATTCGCCTAGCTTTATGCCTGCATCCCTTGCTGCCAACGGCAATCATACCCTACCTAAGACGCCTGGGCTTTCGCCAAAGGTGGCCAACGCTGCGCCATTTAAGCCGAGAAATTTGACTCCTGGTAGTTAAGAATTCAAGCTTGTCAACAAGGGAAAGGCTGACCTCTATAGCTCCCAGTGTGGCTTCCTCATCTACCCCATCCTCATCACTGAAATCATACAATCCAAATGCACCTGACTGGATAGCGCCAGATGCTCAAGAGTTCCTTCCTCAGACATACCACGCTGTGAGTTATTTTTTCTCTATTGTTTCATCATTTCACTATCCCAGTATCATCATAAGACGACCAAGGAAGATTAAGCGGAGAAGAATATCAAAGGAGAGGCTGGCCATCAGGACGGGCTTCCAGATCTGGAGAACCGAGTCAGGAGCCGCTTCTGCTCTCAAGATCAAAGCTACAAAGACCAAGAGACTACCTGATACCTACCGGAGCTTCTCTCGAACCTCTTGTCTATGACATGGTATAGCCTAGAATGGCCCGTAAAGACCGAAAGAACCTCCAATCTGGGAGCAAAAGGCCGGAAGAAGTTAAAGACGAAAAGCAATCAGTCTCAGACAACTCCAGGAAACAGGAAGAAACCCGAAAAACCGAGGAAACAAATGGCCATGACTCTAGTAACGGATTTACCTTAGTGGAATCAAAAAGCACTGTGCGTAAGCGTCGCCAGAGGGAAAAAGAAGCCAGGGAGCGTGACTCTGAACGTCAAACGGCCGAAAAGGAAGCCTCGTCAAAAGCGGTCGAACAAGAGCAAACGGGTAATCTCGATGCCAACAATAGCCAAAATGATCCAATCACCCACGGACAGGAGGAAGCATCGAGTCCTCCAAAAGCCAAACACATCACGGCGACGAGTCCTAAGTATGCGGACGAGTACGACAAACCCACAAATGTTGAGGACCCACCATGCAACGCTAGTCCTCCTACAATTCTGTCTTCAAGGCCCTTCAATACACAATTAGAAGACTTTGAACGTCATACCGCCAGAGTAAAGTCATCAACCTCTCGGTTCATGCACACACCGCCAAAGCTTGCGCAGGACCCACGCCCGCCGAGTGAGGACGGAAGTTTTAATCCACCAGACCTCTCGTTGCTCATACCAGAAAATCGTATGCCCAATCCCAATGCATTAGGATTGTGGTCATACGGGTCCCCCTTGTCCTCCGTACCGAAGCTACCATCAAAGCGAGACGGAAGATTTTATGCAAATATCACAAACAATGGCAGCCAATCCAGATCAAATCTTCCCCACTCGCCTCTATTGACTGGTGAAGGCCCATCACTGATCTCTGAGTATCGGCCTGCGGAGAACCGTGAAGGCTTGCCAGGCTCTGGAGTGCAACAAGAGGGTTTAGGTCTAGACTCACGGCAGCCCTTGCCATCGAAGAGTCATACTCGGGCACGTAGTCCCATTACCACTCGATCCACTGCAAGAAAATCCTCTCCTGATACACCAAGGCTGCCCGTCACGCCAACAAGGAAGGCGATCTCGGATTCAACGAGGCTCAGCGGGGACGCCTTGAACTTCATTCCCATATTGCAAACGCCGACCAGGCCTGGTCAATCCCTGCATCATGGATATATGCAGCAGCCAGGGGCAGGAACCCGTTACGCAACGCCTCACAGGGGTAACAATGAGACGCGGGAAATGGCCGGTCAGGGCTTCAATGGTCCTTCATATCCTCCACCCAGACTATTCACTCCATGCCAAGATTCCTTCAACGTCAACCAGTATGCTTCTCATTTTAATCCAACTCCACACCAACCTAATGACATGGTCCCAATGATCGGCAATCAGGTAACTCCGTACGGCGACCCTCCTGGATTTCAACCCATCGGGCTTCTAACTACTCCGTCGATACAAGGTTCTGCGGGGAATGAGAATCTTAGAAACTCACAAGCCGAAGACCATCATCGCTTTGCTGATCGTCATTGCTTCAAATGTGGGCAGTACGGTCACCTCAGACATTCCTGTCCGAATGTATCTTTGCCTGTCTTACGGAATTATTCCAATGGCTCCAGACAATTCATCGCAGATCAGACGCTAGGAGATGTGGCTAACCAACATACTTTTGATCATTTCCAGAGCGATTCCAACGCCGACTACTCCCACTCCAACGCTTTCGATACTTATACCGCTCCAACACCTGCCGCCCTTACCTCGAACAACCCTGAGATTCAGCAGCCTGCCAACTCGTTTTCCGTAGAGACAAATGGATATCCACAGACGTTCTTCTCTGGCGCATCTACCCATTCTCAATATGTATGCTACTAGTCCAAAATGAATTCTGTATTACTGACCATATCCTAGCTCCAACATCACCACTATGCGCCTCTGGAAGCCCAACAAAAGTTCTCAAAGCCCAATCAAAGGACCGTAAGAGATTCTTTCATCCCTGAGGATCTTCGACGTAAACTCCAAGCGAAGACCGATGCATCACTCATAACCTTCCCGAGTAAGTTTGTTGTCGTCCAGCTTTCCCGGTAGATCTTGCATCATGGTCATTGACAATCATCCAGATTCCGCGCTGCCACCAAAAGTTGACTTTTTCCATACCTTAACACCCTTACAAGGGACCTCACCAAGTACTCCCTCGTGCAGGTACACAAGGACGGTATACAAAGCAATTTCGGCTCATGATGGTAGAATATACTGTCTCAAGCGCTTTCACAGTAAGCGGCTGATCTGCACGGAAAACGTGATTGACTAATACTTTTGAAGATTTTGAAGCAACGACTGAGAACGAAAACGCCATCAAATCTATCCGTACACGTTGGGCTCCCATTGTGAACAGCAACATTGTCTCGGTCCACTACGCGTTCACCACTACCGAGTTCAATGACTCGTCATTGATGATCGTCTCCGACTATCATCCTGCCTCCATCGTCGTTGCAGACAAGCCTTCCATCAGCGCTTTCTCTCGACCCACTCGTACTTCAGCCCTACAGCAGAATGCAGAACCCCTTGAGGCCATCGTGTGGAATTACATTGTACAGATCGCAAATGGTCTTCAAGCCATCCATGCAGCAGGCCTAGCGGCTCGAACTATCGATATCAATAAGGTGCTTGTCACAGATGAGAACCGAATTCGGCTCAGTGGCTGTGCGATCGAGTCCCTGTTTGAAAAGCAACCATACAATATTGAGGTGCTGCAGGAGAAAGACTTTCTCGACTTTGAAAAATTTTTGGTGGCAATTGGGGCAAAATACATGGGGCACTCCAATAGCCGGTTCAGAGCCCAAGGTCAAACCCCAGATCCATTTTCAAAGTGTTCGGCACGTCTCAAGTCTATAATTACTTGGCTCCACGGCCACGATAGAGACCAGAATAGTCATGATGTGGGCGTGCTTCTGGAAATGATTTCAAAAAATATGACAGACGCTTTTGACGCTTCGCTTCGTCTCGATGATGAGCTTCAGTCCCACCTCAGTAAGGAGTTGGAGAACTCTCGTATTGTGCGTCTGATGACGAAGCTCAATTGCCTCAACGAAAGGCCCGAGCACGAGCATGATCGAGCATGGTCAACCCAGGGGTCTCGAGCGGTGATAGCATTGTTCCGCGACTACGTCTTTCACCAAGTCGATGCCCAAGGTAACCCAGTCGTGAATATGGGACATATTTTGACCTGCTTGAACAAATTAGACGTAGGAGTGGAAGAGAAAATTCGATTGACCACTCGAGATGAGTCAAATATCATTGTTGTTTCTTACAAGGAAGTGAAGCTGGAGATTGATAGAGCGTGGCAAGATTTGATGAGGAGATCCACCAATTGAGACGCATTGCGGGTGGGATATCATGTGCCAGTTCCAGTGAGGCGACGTTGAAAACAACTTTTATCGCACTAGAGGATATGGTCGGTTGGACAATGAAGGTACGATTGGAAAGACCTGGGCAATAGATGAGGATCAAAAGGTATGAACGCAATTGGTGTTCAACGCAATTGCGGGTAGTAGAAATCAACGTTCCACCAAACCACTGACATAGATACAAATCATTCAGTCTCCCAAAAGCTCCACAGATTCGAATTGGAGGCTTGAAGCCCATGACTACAGCAATTCAATGCTGGGATGATTGCTATCCCTGTTTTGTTTCTGTAGTCTAGCCCAAACACGAAAGCGTGCTTGAGATTATGTTGGGCATTGATGATTTACAAGAGGAAGGCGTCATGGAGATGGTAATCAGTGAGTCCGGTAAGATGATCAAGTCCATTAGGGCTAGCGCGCCTTAAACGATTTGTTTGATCGTAACCTCACTCAGTCAACAGCCATTCCTACCTTCATGTGTTCCGTCTGACAACAGCATCTTAGATTAATAAATCCCGTCACTCGTGCCTGACTTTCTCTATGCCGACAATTCTCGGTCAAGGATTGCTGGTGTTCCGCTTTGGCAAGCGTTACTACATCTACTACAAAGAAATTGACAGCCATGGTGATGAATTGGGTAGAGTCGTTGCGGAAATGATTCCAACCGAGGCTGCGAAGTACCAAGAATGGCTTATTGCTAAACGCAACATTGCAAAGGAGTGGGAGGCTCTGTATGAGGATTTTCTCTCTCAAGTTCCGCGCAGAGTACAGCTTACGAGATTTCATGTATCGGGACCCTTCATCCTTCTTCCCCCCACTGAATGGTCTTTTGGCATCTGGAGCTCATCCACAGGGTCATGATCCCGGATCCTCGCCAAAGGCTAGAGAATATTGGTTCAACGGTGTTCTGGTCGTTCTCACCGCTCAGTTATACCGCGCTGGAGCTGCTGACAGGGAAATAGCAAGCATTGTTCATTATTGCCAACAACATCACCCAGCCGAGTTTGTCGATGCCGTCTTGATTTCGGTTGAGCATGTAGTCCTGGTCCGTGTCATTCCTGGCAAAAAGGTCCAGCACACCGCCATCATGCCTTTGTTCAACATTAAAGTCCATCTTACAATGGGGATGAACGAGCGCTATATCGAGTCTCACTGGGAAGAACACCCAGCATTGGCAGGCTTGGGACATGAAGCCTTGGAGAAGAAGCTGGCTAGTGAGCAGACAATGCAAAATGACGGCAATAGGAGGGGCCCGGAGGATAATGCCTTAGCAGACTCGGAAAACCGTGGTGGAAGAGAATCAGATGTTGACAACGCAGGCATTTCGTATGAGGAGAAGGACTCTGCTCCGTGCGCGACTCGAATCAAGGGCAACGTCAGCTCCACATTCTTTGCGCTGGTACTCCTATTCGAAGCTGCGGCTTGCAGGCGTATGCCAATGACTAGAATCACTGGAGGGTCATTCCCTGATGAGATATATACGAACATGATTAAGCAGGTTACTGACCTGGAGACGCGAGAGTCGTTGATGAAAGTTTCAAGGACATTCCGTCGAATTTGCCAAGAACACATTCCGTTCGCTGAAGCCTTGTTCTGGGAGCCTTCCGAAGCCTGTCAAAGCTGTAGTGAAGTTGATTCAATTCCTCAATGGTTTAAGGTGTACAATGCCACAACGGGGATCTTGTCACGTGTCACATGGGTTACAGCCTGTGGTTTGATGGATGACGGAGGTCCAGCTTGGAAGGTGGCAATTGGATCGGAGCGTAACAAAAACCTGCTAGGAGGCGTGGCGTTCAGATTCCACCAAGCCTGATGGCACCTCGGTGGCTTTCTTGTGTCGAAGTTCTACATTGCATCCTCGCGGGACTTCCAAGCGCATTGCGGAGTAGCATCTTAGCAGAAACATTCCTGTAACGCGTGGTCTGTGCGGTGAAATTGGATGCTAGCACGAATTCTTTGAGGTACCTTTGGCGAAAGTATACCTAGGGGCGCAACGTTTGTAGTCGATTTGAGGCCCCCAAGATACCCTGAACCAAATCACATTCTACACACAACAACCATTACATAGGATTAAGCCCAATCAGGCAATGTGTAAGCGTAGAGATTATACATGTCGCTAAGACAGAAATCCCACAGTTCCTTTTGCATTGTAACATGGCATTACATAAAAAAGCCAAGGTAACCTACTCACAATTCTTGACTGCGTCAAACCTTTTCCATGGTGTGCTACCGGCATATTCAAAGGACTCCCGATTGGGGAGTGATCTGCTTCATCAACATGACCGAGATTAGTCCTCGGTCGGTGAAATACTTGTTAGTGAAGCCTTGAACAGCGACGAGTCTTTGTACGTGTACGAGACCTACTCTCTGTCTCTCGCGACTGCGATAGAAGCCAGTAAGTGTCGTCTACAGACTCTCTGCGGAAGATGCTTCACCCTTCACGAAGGACCGTGTAGCTACTGTAAAGTCATCGTTGGGTATATGGTCTCAGAGCTCGGTGGGCTGAATATACCCTTATATTATGCGTTTTGAGGTAAAGTGGCGAGTGCAGTTGTGCTCAAGGCTAGAAGGCTAGGAGGCTAAGGTTTCTTTCGGAAATTACTATTCGGGCAGGACGACGAGCTTGAGGCCCTTAGATGTAGGACACTGGTACGACATCAGAAGCATATGCATTTCGATTGACCATGAACTGTACCTTATTCAAACAAACCTTGGTTGCGCATGAACTCTTCTATGTAGCCTGCACTTGTTCGCATCGCAGCTCCATACTGGTTGTCGAAGGGGCCTAGGGTAGAGCTGCTTTTTCTTCTGCCCTGGTCCTTCTTCATCATGCTCTCATAGTCTTGTAAAGCAGCAATCCGGCATCAAAGGCGTGAATGAGAAACTGAGAAAATGCCAGCGCCAGAAGAGGACCTGTCCTCAGTCGAGGAAGCCATTCCTTTTCTCTCACCAGAAGTCCCTTCTTCTTCACCGTCCAACCCCAATGGTCGTCCTAGCAACGTGCAAAGCACTCTATCTGAAGTCGACAACGTCAATTACGAAGCAAAGAAAGTATCGAGCGTCAAGACCCGCCTCTATATTTCACATTTCCTCTCGACCTGGAATTCGCGAGTCTTTGAATTTGCTGCTGTACTGTTTTTGGCACACATCTTCGAGGGCACCATGTTGCCTTCCTCTATCTATGCGCTGTGTCGTTCTGCTTCTGCGATAGTATTTGCGCCAGCGGTGGGGCGGTATGTTGATCGCGAGAATCGATTGAAGGTTGTCAGGTTCTCAATATGTAAGTTCTTGCTTTTTCGCACATATGCTGCGAAACAGTGATTGATTGTGTGTAGTGTGGGGTCGGATTGCTGTCTTACTCTCATGCATTGCGTATTTCACTGCAGGAGTCTTGCTCTGGGCGGGCAACGGTATTCTGATGCCAATTTTGTTGGCAGTGTTGATTCCACTCGGCTGCGGGGAGAAGCTCTGCTCGATTATGAATCTTGTCGCCATTGAGCGTGACTGGGTTGTTGTGATCGCCGAGAACTCTCATTGCGAACTTGAAGTCTTGAATGCGCAGATGCGTCGGATCGATCTGGTATGCAAGCTTATTGGTCCCCTAGCCATTGCACTGATAGACGGATTCGCTATGCACGTCGCAATTGAGGCAATCTTCATTATGAATATTCTTTCGGTATGCTTTGAATACTTTGCGATAGCGGACATCTACCGAATGCTCCCAGCTCTTGCCTCAAGTCGCTCGGACCTTGTCAGGAACAACAACGAGTTGTCTACCATTACCTCCCAATCGACTACTATTCAACGCATCAAGGCTGTCTTTAGCACGCACAGTCACTCCATATACACCGCCCTATCCACATACTACCACCACCCGGCCTTCCTTCCCTCAATGTCGCTATCCCTGCTCTACCTGACCGTTCTCTCCTTCTCCGGGCAGATGGTGACCTATCTAGTCGCTATTGGCTTCACATCAACGTCGATTGGTCTTCTTCGTGCAACAGCCATGATCTTCGAGATTTCCGCCACCTTCTTCGCACCCATTCTCATGAACCGAGTCGGTCCACTCCGAGCAGGTCTGTGGTCTGTAAGCTGGCAGTCGGTGTGTGCATTGGGTGCCGCCAGCTTCTTCTGGACTTTCAATTCCTCATTGCTTCTGCCAGCTCTGGGATTGGTCGTTGGGGTCATCTTGAGTAGGGTTGGCTTATGGAGTTTTGACTTGTGTTCACAAATTATTATTCAAGAGGTGCGAGGCCACAAACCACTCGCCTTGATCAATATGACTCCGCGCCGCTGACTTCCCACAGGCCGTTGAGTCTGACTCCAGAGGATCATTTTCTTCGCTCGAGGTCTCCTTCCAGAATTTCTTCGAGCTATGCTCCTATGCTTCAACGATCATCTTCGCTCGGCCGGATCAATTCCGATATCCTGTCTTGCTAAGCGTTGCCGCAATATTAACGGCTTATACTTTGTATGCAAGTTTTGTGCGGCAGAACAGAGGTCACTTGCTTCATTGGTCCAAGTGTCTGGAGGGAAAGGGTGGGCTGGTGCAGGGAAGAAGGGGGAGGAGGACATTGGCGGTGAGGTTGCAGAACTTGCCCTGATGGAATTTGATGGATTGAAGGAATACACCTGCCAGAATATGTCTATTGAGAATGCAGCTCTCATTACACCTCGATAATACCATATGGAGTTTTGTGGGATCGATTGTCGCATCATCAACCCTCTTCAGCACAGGATTTGACTACCTCGAGCGTTAGCCAGGCAACTCGGCTTTGGATCTCGTGGGATGCTATTTTGCATTTCGGTCTTCTTACTATGTATTGAGGCTGGACCACAAAGAGCCAACAGCGAGGAAAGCTCAAGATCAGTGAGGCTGTGAATATGGTCATTTTCTACGTGTTCCGCAAGGGTACAAGCTTTTCTCAGGCTCTCCAACACGCTCAAGGAACTTCCGGAGACATACAGACTTGACTTGAATCTTACTTACGACGATGACCCCCAGAGTATTTCCAGACAGCCAGCCTACGCAACAGATAGCTTGCCTCGTCGGTTGATGTGGTGTAAATCCATCTGAACAAGCCTATCTCGATCATTGAATGTCAATTTTCTGCTGATTTTTTCACGACGAGCTCGCAAGAGAGGAATATTAGGAACCCTGGTAGAACACCCAGCGGCATTTTGACGATAATTGGTATCATCGATCATTAGAACAGCAGGTACGTTGACCCAGCAATCATCCATGCAAGTTCATTACCCCTCAACCATTCCTGAGCAGTCCTTTCGATCCTGGACCCCGTTCGAGATATTGCCTGCAATTGGCGTCGCAGGTGAAATTGTCAACGTACTACAAGTGTAAAATTACAGCTATATTCACCACCTGGGACTGAAAGAGTAGACCATCGCCCTCTTCTTATTATGGTCATATTTCCACGGCCGCAAGCCCTTTCCAATCAAAGAAGCCGGACGCTACCCCACTTATGCCAGCTGCAGGTTCCCGAGCAAGAGTTGGGATACTAAGCGCCTTGACCTTTTATGCCGAGTCCTTGGATAAGCGATCCTTTCTCCTCAATTCTCGAATCCTGTCTGGCAAGACTGCTTACCATGAAAATGCGTTTACCTTTACCTGTGGCTATCATTGAACTTAGTCTGATCTGACGATTAGCGCTTTTTCAAGACCTCTTGCCTGAACGAAAGCAATCGCTTATATTCAAAACCATCCAGTAGCATCCTACAGCCAGAATCATCTCATCAGTATCGCAAAATTGGTGCAAGCCTTAATAATGTGTGCTAATATCAAGATAGCCTGTTCAGCGCCTTTCCTCGAGCCGACAGCCTTCTTTCACCATGTCCTTTGGCTTTTCACCCGGCGATATTATCTTAATCGTCAAATTAGCGCACAAGACGATTCAAGGATGTCGGAAGGCGCGCGGTGAATACGATGAATTATCCTACGAGCTCCTCAGCCTTCATGCGGTCCTGCAGAGGCTGGACCAGGAAGTAAAGAAACCTGAAAGTGCGATGAATAGGGCGGACGAAAGCTCCAAGGAAGAGATTAGACACATTCTTGAAGGATGTGGAAAAGTGCTCAAGTCGCTGGAGAGCATCTTCGAAAAATACAACGCTTCGAGCGAGGTGGAAAGAAGTGGACGGAAAATGTGGCAGAAGATACGTTTCGGCAATGGAGAGCTTGTGGACATAGCGGATTTGAGATCAAAAGTGACATTCTATACCTCAGCTCTGTCTTTGCTATTGAACATAGTATCGATGGGTACGATGGGACGCATAGAAAGGAGGATGGAAGAAGCGGGTGGAGATCTTAAAGAGATCCGTCAGGCGGCTCATTGGATAGCGGCCTATGTGATGTCGAAAGACGGATCTGAAGGATCTGTCCTTACGGCTTATGCCGATGATGATCGATCAATTTGGAAGGAGTTCCGAAGGGAGTTGATCAAAGACGGGTTTTCGAGTTCACTCTTGCGCAAGCATAAAGCTACCATCAAAGCATATGTAGCAGAGCTTGGCGACAAAGGTATACTTGATGAGCATGCTATAGAAGACATCGAACAGCAAGAAAGCTGTTGTTCTATGGGAGTGGTACAGCCGGGCTTTGACTTCAAGTCCACAGCTGAGCTTGGTATCATTCCAGATAGTACCGCCAGCGAAGTAGAAGAGTCATCAGTGACCTCACCTTTCCAACCCGCTAAGTCTCTGTCAACGTCGGAAGGCAACGAACACCCGGCTACTATCGCTCAGATCCAGCCTTCGAGATCGGGTCAGAAATCCTTGAGCGATATCAGCACTGGGAGAGCCAGGTTTCTGGTCGATGTTGGTGGAACAATCACCTTGCTCGATCAGCCAAAAAAAGAAAAAGCCAGCGGGAATACCAATGAATTGACCCAACGACTTGAGCAAATAAAGCGTACTGTTCACATCAAACATCGTCGCAAATGCCAGCATTTCGCTTTTCATTCACCCACTACCCCCAAATTTCATGAAACAACTCACAGAGCAATAAGCGAGAGCATTCTAGCTACGATAATCGAGTTGGACAGTCTACAAATCGAAACGGACGAGATACTTGGGATGCATAGAAAACAATTGATTACAGAAGCAAAAGAATTGCTTTCTAAGCTGGACAGTTCATTAGGCCAATATATGATCTCAGAAGCACGAGGACTACTTTCCACGCTGGAGAATTTCTTAGGCGACTCTAGTGCGACCCATGAACTTTGGCACCGACATCATGGGGTATACGCACCACAATGTATCTCTTGGTTACGCACAGTCCAATGTCGCGACCACGAAGAAAGGGGAAGAATATACACTCCTCAAAATCTTGAGACCATGTGGAGAGACCTGAATTTTCTAATGACTGGCATATCTCAAACACCTAGTATCGAAAGGAGAGTATTCACGCTATGCAAGGATATAGAACAACTTCTGATTGCCATCGTACTAGTGGTCCACGAAGAATGGACTTGGGAAGATTACAGAAACCCAGAGCGGAGCTCCAGGCAAATAAAATCCGAGGTACCGAGGGTCATTGTGCGTCCGCAAGAGCGACATCACACACTGATCGCTCTGGATGGCTTGCGGTGTCCTTTTTGTCATCCCGCAAGTTTAACGTTGTCTGAGCAGGATGAATCTAGGAGAAGAACAAAAGCAACGACAAAATACAATCTTCCGGGACTCACAAGCAGGAAATTTGCTTCTGCTGAGTCCTCACCGCTCGATTCTCGGCCTGAAGCTACTATACCTAGACCTCCAAGTATGTCTCCGGACTATGACAGGGAACATAGAGCTACACCAGACAAGCGCATGCCAAAGATCAACTACCGACGTCCGGCTCAAGAGCTCAAACCGGGAAACAGGTCCTCAGACCCATGGTCACCAAGGCCATCGCAAGTGCCCAGCGATCAGATACCCCATAGAAGTCCATATTCGTCACCCACTTCGTCCATGGAGAATGAGCAGGCAACTTCAGACACTACTTCATCTCAGAACTCGGATTCGGACCCTGCTACTACTTCAGATCCTTTCCCAAGAAGGGCACGTCCTTCCCAGAAGAACAACAGCTGTAACAGCTTTCGGAAAGAAGACGATTCCGAACCAGAACCAATTGAAATCCCTTTTCGGACGCCGCGACTTAGGCGTAAGGACAAGGAGTACACCATACACGACCAAGGAGATAAGTTCGTAGTACTCAAGCCTGGTGAGAAATATCCGTCTACTACTGCAGACCCTATCCCACACAGAAAAACAAAAAACCTCGACAGCTTTTGGGAAGAATGCAAATCCGAACCAGAAGCAACTGAAAACCCCTTCCCGGTCCCGCAACCTAGGCGTAAAGAAAACACGTACACTATACATAACCAAGGAGACAGGTTCATAGTATCATAGTCTGGAGAGGCATATCCGTCTTGAAGAAGCGACGAGTCTGCATTGATTGTGTTCCGCTAGGAGAATCTCATAGCGGTCTTTCTGCGAGTTTTCCATGGGAAAGACTTACGAGTTCTGGTTCTTTTTTGAAAGACTTCGTTATATCCCTGGGCGATAAATTTACCTTACTCTATAGAACCTGTTTCACGGAGGTGCAATATCAGATCGGATATCTCTTTAAAGCTGAAAACGTATCTTTCTCACCTCCACGCCTGTAACAGCTGCTCTTGTTCATGAGGTTTTCTTGATGGCCTTGGAAGACAAGGTTGGATTGCTGTCCTTGCCGACATCTAGATGATCAATTCTCTACTCCCCATGTTGCCCGCTTCTGCTTCTTCCCCAGAAGATCATCTTTGCAATTCAAAACAGCAGAAGACAACTACAGCAGGGTATTTTCCATTCCAGAACGCCATCCAACCACGTATCCAAATTGTCCGTCAGACCAATCATCGATTCCAATCGGCCTTCGCACGAGGCCCGAAAGTGCCTCCAGGAGCACTCAGCGCTGACTTACAATTCTCGCACGCTTGTATATCGCAGGACGGACACTGCAGTAGCGTACCAGCTGTTTGGCACATGCAACAGTACAGATCATCATCTTCGACGATTTCCCAATAACCCAGGTGAACATTCGCGTGCGACATATGCAGAGCTTTGAGCTCCGACGGGGGTGGAACGGGATGGGTAGAGGAAGCATAGGTCGAGGAGATCGATGGGGTTCTCTTAGACTGAGAGTAGTCTGAATAAACCTCAGAGTGATCTGGCTGGATAGGATCTTCTGGTATATTGTCGGCGAAGGGTATTTTGGATTGATCAGCGAGCCATCTCCGTACATAGGACTGTTTCCGCTTGTAGCTCCTCCCTCGATGTATGAATCCCTCCGCATCTTCGTTCAGCGGACTGGAGTTTGCGTCTTGGGCGATCAGTTCTTCCGTGATTGTTATCTTGCTATGATCAGGTAGCTGAGAAGTATTATTCCCTTTGGCCTCTTCCTTATGAAGAGGTTCATGATTACGTTCTCGCTTATGCTCCTTGTCATTTTTCATTGAAGCTTGCGGGGCTTCCCATTTCTTGGGTTTGTTGCCAGCTCGTGATTTCTCTCTTACAGCTTTGAGATCTCGTTCGGCGCTTGATGCCTCCTTCGCGTAGCCTGCTTTCCGCTGTTCTCTGCAGATACAGTGATAATGGGACAAGTGCTGCTGTAGATCTCTTTTGACATTGTTGAGCTTGATGTCCTCACACTAAGATTGTAAGCATCTCTTGTCTACCTGGCAAGTACGGCGTGGTGTACCCCGCAGACATGGCTTACAAATATGGTGTGATCTTCCAATTCCTCATCTCCCTCGACAGACGTGTCTTCTTCTGTAGTGCATGATCCTCTCTTTGAGGAGTCAGCTATACCGATCTCGAGACCGAGGCGCGCGACTTCTTTCAGAATCATTTGTTGGCGGCGGAGCCACCCCATGACGCGTTTCTCCTCCTCTGCCTTCTTGGCACGTGCTTCAGCAGCTTCGTGCTCTCTTTTCTCCCTGTGGACTGTGTTAAAGACGTGTTCTTAGTGCATTGAGTTCCTTCTTACATACTTTTCTATTAGGTCTTGTTGCTCTTTATCCCACCTTTCGTACCAATCCTGTGCTGTCTGGAAATAATTGCTGTTCTCCCAGTCCTCATGACAAGGTTCCCACTCCGGTTTACGAGGGGTGCCTCTGCCTCCAGTCCGAAACTTACTGTAATCTGTCTTGTAACCCGGGGCTTGCTTGGGTGGTTGGCCCCAGTACTGTTTGTAATTGTCCGTTGAATGGCGAGTTGCTTTGAGGGGATCATCCCAGTAGCGTTTATCGTATTCTGTAGGAGCGGGTGGTTCTGTAAATAGACCTTGTCGCTTCAACTTTGTGTTGTATTCTGCACGTTTCTTGTAATCGATGAGCGTCTCGTGGGCTTCGTTCAACTATTGTGTTCGTAGTCAGTCAGGCGAACTTGAGGCGAAGGGAACCTCAAAATATGGGAGGGGCAATAGACCTTCTGAAATTCACTGGTGGCTTCCGAACTACCAGGTTGCTTGTCCGGGTGTATCTGAAGCGCCAACTTTAGGTATGCCTCCCTGATCTGTTGCTTGGTAGCTTGTGGGGTGATACCCAGGGTTGTGTAGTAGGTGACAGTAGCCCTTGGAGCCATCTTATTTGAGCGATACGTTCTCACGTTTGCGGGGTTCAAAGATCGGTAGGTCTATGGCCCGAAAGACTAAGGGTTTGATATACATTGGTAGTGTATATGAATGAATATAACAATCTGTAATCCCATGGTAGCGGGGTGTCAACGTTTGTGTGTTATGAGTTTGGTCGTCAAGGGCCAGGAGTGTTGACCAGGGAAGGAGCCCTCAGACCTGCACTTGTTACCCGATTCGTGAATGGCGTTTGCAGTCATATGTTACTTCACTGACTGCAGAACATCAAGATTTTGGAGTATCAAGATCTTGGGATACAGTTGTAATCATTTAATGTGAGCACGTTTCGTTCAGCAGTTGAGAGGGAATTAGCCCCAGTGGTTGTCAAGTTACTATGTGATAGCGGTCGTCTTGTGAATCATCTCTCTTTCACAAGCGTCAAATAACAAACATTCACAATTGTTTGATTTTGTTTGCGAGCACTCGCTCTTGACTATACACCAGTGAAATGCGCAATCGAGGCAAGACATGCTAATTGAACCGTCAATTTACAACTTCAAGTGGATTTGATCACAATGTGGACTGACCAATAAACAAGAGCTCAAGTCCTCTGAATCACTACTCCATCGTCACATCGAACCGCAGTCTCGACAGGTGGCCTGACAAGCAATTGACGATGGGCCGTTTTGAACAAGACTCGCCTGACATGCTTCAGTGGAAGTCAAAGCAGGATGCGTTTCCTGAATCCACGCCAGTATCTATTAACTTAGAGTAGGTCAATCATCGCTTTTGGTAGAATTGGTGTCTCGAGGAGGCCAATCCGGAGCTGGCGCCGAGAGCAAGGCACATATATCCTGAAACAACTCAGACTTGATCAACAGTAGATTGGGACTCATGCCACACCTTTCTCCTTCTCCTGAAGTCATCGTAAAGTCCGCTCCAAACCTTCTTGTCCCTACAATCATCATTGCCATGCCGCCCAAGCTTGCATCGTGGCATAATCTCCCCAATAAGCTGGTGTGGCCACATCACCCATGGCTTTGGCAAAGGCCAGTCCGAGAAGTGCACCAGACTTGCTTCCCTCAGTACTCGCTCCGGATCCCACGCCTCCAGCGCATTGCCCAGAAAATTCCTATGATCACTAGCCCTAAACTCCCCACTAAGCAACCCATACTGCCGATGCGGCAGCACCATCGCCGAGTCCCCATAGAAATTATTCAGAATCTCCATATCATAGTCATTCTTGCCTCTATGATCCGGCGTCGCAGCAACCATCAACTGCTGATACTGCAACTCATCCGGCTCCAAAAGTATAAACAAACTCGTCAACCTCTTCTCCTCGGGCAGCTTCCAATACGCCCTCAACATAGCCACCGGCACACTCGGCAGCATGAACAATTCATCCAAATGCTTCAGCACCGTCACATCCGAATCCAAATGTAACACCCGTTCATACTGCCCCTGATCCCAAGCCATGAATTTTGTAAAACTCGAATTCCACGCGTCTTCCCCCTCTTTCGGCATCTCTACCGGCACCAGCTTCACTTTGTACCACTCCCGCGCCTTGACTAGTAATTGGCTATCCCTATCATCCATGTCTGCGATGTCGGTGTCCCATTCTTGCGGGTAGATGAGGATGCGATCGGCTTTGCTACCGAGGCGGGAGAGAGCTTCGAAGACCATGACGGCGTTGCAGAGGTAGGCGCTGTTGGTTGCGTATTGGCTGTAGGCGTAGCGGGACCAGTCCACATTTTTGTAGATGAGGGACGGCGCGTGAACAGGGTCGTGGCGGGGGAGGATGGAGAAGTGGGAGGCGTGCCAAAGGTAGATTAGAATGAGAGCTAAGAGGGTATAAAGCCATCTTGAGCGGCGCTGGAGGAATGATTCAGTGGGTCGGGAGTGGGAGAGACGGATGGGGCGAAGTGGAGGAGAGTATTTTTGTGCCATAGTAGGGTCATTGGGAGCATTGTGCCTGTTACTGGGCTTAAGGGTAAGGATTCATTTGAATACCAAAATTCTATCAACGAAAGCAAGACCGAGAGGCTCTTAAAGGCAGCCCCCTGAGGCGTCAGTGTCGTTGGTCTCGGTTGCTGTTTCCGAGAAGACCGAGAAGACCGAGAAGACCGAGCAGCCGAGGACCTTTGAGCTTGGCATAACAAACAACGGTGTCGAATTAACAACATGACTGCCTTGCTTATCACGTTTCAATCTGATTCAAGGTTATCCGCTCGATGTAAAAGGACACTTGCCGCCGGCAAAGAGCCAAATTAGAGAAAAAGCATGCTGTTATCCATCTAAACAATGGTAATGAGCTCTTGATGCGCACCCTCGAGTTCCTGCTGCAAATTATACGGAAACATTCCCTCACCCTTTGGATCTCCAACCCGATTTTTATCAATGTAGAATTTCCCGATTCGGTTGAATTCGCTAGATCTCCCCTCGGGAGTAGAAACAGGAGCCAGCACTATTCCTTCCAGCTGAAACGCTTTCCCGTAAAGCAGTGGCATGTAGAACACATCCTTGCTTCGAGCAAACAACCTTGTGTCCGGTAGGAATGTGATGCACCCCACCCACCTCGTGAACCATGACGCTGGCTCCCTTTTGATTTCGAAAGCGCGCTCGCGCTCCAAGAACCGCCACGTACCTTGGAAAAGATAGCCTTTCAAACGTAAGCTCGCTGACGTGACCGCGGCGAACCGGACGTTATTGGTTGTCTCGGTAGAAAATCCGACAACTCTTGCCATCAACTTGAAAGCGATGTCCTCTTCGGGACTCGACGAGCGCAGTCTATAATCCATCTCAATTTGTCCGTTCACAAAGGCCCACGACCACGTCGGTGCTATATAAGTAGCCGGGGGCTCGATTTTGGCGAGCGTGATTGGTCTCGACCATAGTAGTTGCTGAATAGCAATCCATTGTTCGAATTGATTGAACCAGATGCCAGCATAGTATTCAAAGAAAGCACTGACAGAACCAATGCGTTTCGCTAGGCCGGCTGCAGCGACTAATCGATCTTCCTCTTTGGTCAAAGCTCGCTTAGAATACTCGGACACGGCCAAGCACCAGCGCTGGATATGGTCTTCAATATCTTCACCCGCTGAGAGATGTGTCTCGCTCAACTCGGAATCGGTGTCACTATCACTAGGCACAGCCTTGTCCATGAGAGACCAATCGCGGTTGATTGCCAGAATCGGGGGTTGTTGAAAGCCCCACGAAACGTCTGGAAATCCATTAGAATACTCCTCACAAGCAGCCATATGGGGACATCCGAAGAAGAGCTGTTGAGCGCAGAAGTACAACGTTCGTGGTGCCAAAGCTTGTTCTTGAAAAACCCAAGCCCTTGAACATAGCGGTCCATTCGTGACTGCATTCCAAGGGGTAGAGTCCAAAAAAACCCAATTGCCCACTGTGGGTGTAGCATGATGAATCCATAAATCTCCGCCGCGTCCGAGGATACCCCAAAAGTTGCCCAATCTCCGTTTCTGTTTGTGGGAGAAGAAATTAGTAGGCATTACGTCGTCAAAACGAGTTCGTACACAACCCCCACTGCCGTTGGCGGATGCAGTCGCTGCGATATTACAGAATGAATGGGAGTATACGTCTGCCATGGTCAACGATTCAGCTAACCAGTCTTCCCTAGAGTCTTGGATGATACCTGCAGCTTTTGTCAACGTGCGTTTATGGACACAAGAAGAACGAAGACACACATAATGAATCAATCCAGATATATCGGATACCCATGTCCCTAGTAATGGCAATTGCCTCTTGGAAGGTACAAGAGAGAAGATCCTTCTGGATATTCCGGCGACATTGCTGATAATTGTTCTTCAGCAGAGTGAAAATCGGAGTCTTGCCCCAGCAATGACTTAAAGTCATATATGGATCACCTCGGGAGACGTCCGAACCGAGAGAAATCCTTATCGACGGAGACTCCAGGGTACCAACCCAAACAAGACGCGTAGGACGCCAGTCAGAACGATCACGTAAATGGGGCTCTGTGTGTTTGAACCGACAGTCTTGAATCCAACGTCTCGCAAGCATGCAAATATCAGGATGCCAGGTCCTGGATGGCGGAAGACGAATCGGCCCTGGTAAAGAGAGTCAGTATGAAATCAGAATCAGAAGATAGTATTTACTAGAGGCCACGTCGAGCATATGTTCCGGCACGACGGTGATACTTCTCGTCAGACAGTCTCCCAAGAGTTTGATTGCCTCGACATTCCTGAGATGAGGCCACACAGCTCTTCGGATCTGCAGTCGCACTGACATGTCGAACCCCTTGCATTGCGGCCGCTCAACAAATACATACCATGTTGACAATGTCCCGTTTCGCTGTGGAGTTGTGCTCGCTGCAATTGTGTTGTCAGGAGCCTCATCACAGACAGCCTTTCTCTCTTCATCGGTCAATTGGGTCCAGATCATATTACAAAGAGGGCATCCTCTGCGAGCAGAGCGGCGGAGACCGAGGCCGCCCGAGCTGTGGTGAACATAGTAGTCGGTGTACTCCCATTGACTCTTCTGCGGAACAGAAGGGGATCTACTGGTGAAAATGTCTGTACAGGCTTCGCAATATATAGTGGAATAAGAAGAAGACATGATGATCACAGCGTTTCGTGGTATCAAAGTCAATGTGCCGAGTATGAATGAATTGAGACTCTTTGAACCCCGCTTGCGGTGAGGGAGGACGGCGCGGGGTAGCTCTACCTAGCTGATCAGGAAGGGATCTGCTCAAGACTTGGTTGAAGATCTGCATTGAAGGAGTATTGAATTATACAAAGATGAGTTGCAAGTCTACTAGATCATTGTAGAGTAAGACTTCATGTTTACGAAGTTTAATGCTCCTATCGCTTGGGAAAGGATTCGTTCATTGAGCTTGCCACTGTGCCACAATATTATCCTGCACGTCGTATCATGCGTTTCTAACCAGCAGCCTTCTCGTGACATTGCAGCAGAATGAGCAGGTTGACTAGATATCTTGTGCCAAATGTCCTTTCTATTCGATAAGCTACTAGATCTTGCTGACATCGGAGATTGCTCTCAGATGCAGCCATGTCGTCAGCTGTCATAGTGTAGCAGCGAGAGTGATTGTAAGTGATCGTTAGACCAGCAGGACCAAGATATAAAGCAGATCGAACTTGTGAGCGAGACCCTTTGTAGAATAATCTGTTGCTCTTCACTAATCGCCGCAGGAATGACCGTCGCAGGGTTCAGCATCGACTTGTCCTGAGCTTAGTATCATCAATTTGGGCCATTCGGTAACTGCCAAGGCTGTAAAAATTAGCCAAGAACCTTGACCTGACGAAGATGTAGACGTAATATTACCTCTAGCTTGCTTAGATCCCCTACGCCATGCTGCTCGGTCACAGAGCCGCTCCTCTCTGAGCCTACGTCCAGGCTCTGGAATGGGCTGTAACGTTGATTACGTAGTTGCGAGCTGTGTAAGGCACACCTTAGGTACAAGCCTCATGGCTTTCAGTATCGACTTGAAGCGAGCTTTGCAATCGGCTGACAATCCTTGGACCATAGATGTCTCGAGGATCATTGATGACGTAAAGGAGACGACTTGACAGCCGAACGACGTCCTCAGAGATGTTTGCAAGGATGGAACTATCAAGTAGGCGGTTATGCTGACTGTCATGTGGCTAGTGGAATGATGATGTTCTTCGTTATCGTACTGGCGAAAGAGCGAGAACAGGGTTTCTAGACCAAAGTCCTGCTCGAAAATCTGTAGATAAAAGCTTGATTAATAAGAATTTTCTTATAAGATCTTGGTCGCACCTTTTTGCATTTCCACCAACTCCTTCCATTTTTCAGATTTCCTTCCAACATTTCTAAGAAAGTCTTGAGCTTCTCGTGATGCTGCTCCCAGCCAATTTCCTTATCTGCTAGGCATTCCTCGAACTTCATTCCACCACAGCATAAATCGCCGTTATCAGCGAAGTGTTCTTGCCTCAATTCCTCATATTCTTGCCAACCAATGTGTTCAATGACGCTGCAGTCCCCAATGCAACACTCCTCCATCATCTCCCATCTTCTCAAGCGCTTCTCAAAATATGATTGCCGAAGATGATCAACAATATTTTCCACAAGTTCTGGGGCCAATTTTCCTAATGGGGTACCGGAGGAAGCATGCTGAACCACAAGCTTGAAAGCGGTAACCCTAGATTTGGTCTCCACGTGAGTTTCGATGCGAGCACCTAGCGCAAAAGCGTCGACGGGAGTAGCCCAGGCTACAGTGAGGTTGTTTTTCGCCATCTGACTGTCGTAGTAGGTGAGGTGATTGTCCCAGGGCGAAGGGTGTATGAAGATCGGAGAGAAAGTAAAAGTGAGGGTGAATTGATGTGATATGAAGGATAAGAGTGACTAGTTGATGTGCCAAGCATTCTGAAGTGATCTGTTGAAGGGAAAGAATTCCAGCCTAATGTGAATGTGCTCAGGGCGGATCTAATACAAAACCTTAAGCCATTCCATTTCGTCGAGGGTCTCAAACGTGCGAACTCAGTAAAGGGAAGGTCGACTGACTGATGCAGGATACAAAGACCAAGCATGGGCACGGAGGGAGAGTTTCACCTGCGTAATATCTTAAGTCTCTCAGAGTGCACGGCTTAATCAATCTAGCTCCTCATATGTACAAAAAACGGCGCCGAGTACCATCAGCTTTGGCGACTCTGTGGATTCAATTGCTGCCAAGGTTAGTCTCGATTCGTGTCTCTCTATACACCAAAGACTTACCATCCGCTTGCTCCTCGGCTTGAGTAGGTTCTGGAGAAGATGTCCGATGATCTTTGTCCTCACCTCCTCCGCAAACAGTGGGGAACAGACTGAAGTCGGACAATTCGGTGTGATCAGCAATTTGTCCACAGCTGGCTTGAGCTGCAAGATATGCATAGCTCTTCGAAAGCAAGCCTCCTCCAGGTCGGAAGGGCTTCCAAGTACGGACGGATCAATGATCATCGAAGCTGAATAAGAAACGGCCACTTCATCAGAAGATATCTTTACAAGAGACTGCATAGAAGGTAGCATCAAGTATGCGAGCGTCGTGTTTAAGGGACCTCCGTACAAGTCGAAGATGTGGTAGAGGTCGCTACCAGCAAATTTAGTGAAAACATTATGAAATGTATCATGCTCGAACTCTGTCGCGAGAATCTACATTTTCTGATTAGCGACGTAGACGCCGTGCACAAGCTCTGGAGTCTCGTACCTCTCTGTACTTTGCAAACTTGAATGTCTTTTTCTGTTTCCGTGCATGTTCATTGATCTTGTGAAGACGATTTTCTATCCTCTCTACATGCTCAGTTTCACAAGACCCATCAGCCACGATTTCCTCCTCGAACTGCATCGCGGCATCGTGGTCAAGAAGTGGATATGGACACCCAAAGCGCTCCACCTGCAAGCGCTCCACCTGCAATTTGCGCTGATCCTTCTCGCTCAGGTCGTCAAAATTGCTCCATATCTGTTCATATATTCGTATTTGGTACCTCCAATCCTCCTCCCATTCTCCTTGGCTCTTCTCGCGGATGGCTTGCCGAACAAAGCTGCCAACAGCATCGACAAGTTCTGGCGGCAATTTAGCCAATGTACCTTGCGAGTACCTGACTGACAGCCGAAAGGTAGTCAGTGCCGCTTTGCTATCAACGTATGCTCCTATACCAGTATGCATCGCAAGCATGTCAACCGGGGCAACCCAGGCTACAGTGATATTGTTGACCATGTTGCAGTATTGACTCTAAAACCTCTCGTCGTGGCTACGAGGTGGACTTCGTTCAGTCAATCGTCGTTGCGGCTGAACAAGATACTGGCTATTCGAGGGCGTCCTGAGTATCTTTCTCAATTAGGTTGGGAAGTCATTCACGGGTATATTTGTGGGAGTGGGTCACTGAGGCGTAAGCCATAGCGGTACAGCGGAAGCGTAATTGTGTGAGAATTATACTAAATATTCATTGGTACTTGTGGGATAAGGTTCGATCCCCATATCATATCTTGGAGATTTTGTTTTGATACTGAGCTGCTTACTGGATACGTTACTTATCCAGAAGCAGCCCCAAACGATTCTATGAAAGTGACTGATTGCAAGAGCAAATGCTTTGAACTCGATTACTGAAGCCATAGGGGGCGAATGCAAGATCGTCTCTTAACGCCATCAACAAGCCCAATATCAGGATGACCAGCAGATATGTTCGATCGAAGGCAATTGGAATGCCATCGTTGTGATGATGGTAGAAGACTTTTTCGGTAGATTGGCGGTTTCAGCCGGCTTGGAAACTTGGAAAGTAATCTTGCGTTTGCAGATAGTCGGGTGTGTTCTTACCATTCGACACGTATGTATAACGATATCTATATTGCCACCGCCGTAAACTTCGATGACCATTTTCTATCTGTCAAAAACTGAAGTCATGGTATACTCTTGTTCCGAGATTGCTCACGGGGACGGGAGAAGTAAATTGCATTGCCAGACATGATCCTTTTTGATTTTTCCATCCCTTTGTGTCCGAGTGGTTCCTTATTGTCCTCCCACCGCTTGAGCTTCTCCGCATACTAGCTTTTCTGAGTTGGATTTTCAAGGAAAAAGACCTTGCTCTTGTCGCGGTGTGAATATTCTTGACAGCCAGTCGGATTCTGCACAGCGCAAATCTTGTTGGGGAAAGAGGTTTGAACAACAATATAACATAGAAGCAAGACATCTGCAGGGTGTGGAACACAGCTACGTGTTCAAGTGGCAAGGCTTTCCACGCTTCACCCGCGATCTGTGTCCAGTTGCCGTTGGAGGGAGTGTCAGCGGGTGGAGTACGGAAAACGACCATTACATAGGGTGTTGCATATTTCGAATCGTCACTCTCTGAGAGAGCAGCATGCCTGTGCGATATCCTTTCTCAGGGTACCACTTAATCCTTGTGCATACTACTTGTCTCGGTGATATAACAGGGGTCTGGCCAGAGTGCTTCCAGAGATATACTATATGACTGTAAAACGGGAACATCACTTCGTCGCTTTACAATTTCGGCTTCGCGCAGTATTTTGGAAGCCTCGATCATGTCCAAAGGCGATCAGATCCACGCCACACCCATCAATTGATTTATGGTGCTTCTAGATAAGTTATATATCTAGCAAGCAACTCAGTATCAAGAAACAATTTTTTCCAGACACAATATAAGGATCAAATCCTATCCCATTAATGCACGTGACTACTCAGTATACTTTTCACATAATTATGCTTCCGCCATACCGGTATAGCGTACGCCTCTATGACTTAGTCGCACAAACTCATTTTATAGACGCCAGACCTTGACACAAACGTTTACGTATTCTAGTAAGATCAGGGCTCTCGAACTGACACCTTGGCCTTGGAAGCGACCGATCCTAGAAGAAGGCCGAATCGAAAAACGTTGTCGATTGCTTTCACTCATAATGTCTTCAGCGGACAATTCGACGAGCGCCGTGAGTTCTATCATATAACTTATTATGATTGGATGGCAGTGCTCATATTGATTCCTAGATCGCTCCACTCACTACCGTGACAGAACAGCTCTATTATATAATGGTCAAGACCCTTGACCAAGTCCAAGAGAATCATCGTGCTTTGAAATCTCTATGCGGCGATACGAGCATTCATCTTGGCCGTCCGACGTGCAGCGAAGGATCAGCACCGAAAACACCGTCGATATTCATGATTCTACTAGCTGCGGTAGTCGTGACTTCCTTGGTGCAAATGAAGGGGAGGTCTTAAGCAAGAATTGGCGATGGAAGTCTGAGGTGTTAGTTCTGGAACCTTCGGTGTATGCAATTCAGAGGGTTGATGTGGCCAGGTGATGAGTACTTGAATACCCTTTTGTCATGAAAGTATGCGAGACCATTGCAGCAAGAGATTAGATGAGTAGTCACTTGACAACTTCGGTCTCTACTGTCTTGATCGTGCCGTGCTCCAATCCTGATTCATCACTTATACTCAAAGATACTTGTTCAGCACTTACAAATGGATCAAATGTAGCCAAGATTCAGACTGCTAAGTTTCCCCTGGCTGAGCTCGCCCGATGGGCCTTTTGGAAAATTCCAAAGATCTCAGGGTTCTCGTGGTAAGTATGTGGTGTTGTTTCACTAACTTTTAACATAAGAGAATGTCTTTGTTCAAGCGCATTAATGCACAATACAGCTTCTTCACATCTCCCTTGTATTGATCCCCAACAAAGAAATCGCATCCACAAGACAACAATACTTACTTTCGGACACATTGTCGTTATAACAACCAGAGTTCAAGCGGCTGTAGAATAATTCAAAATCTTATCTCTCTGACTCCAGAGAAAACGCACTAACCCAAGGTCATGGCCACTCGTTCACCAAAAGATTTCTATCAAGTACTTGGCGTTGGACGACAGGCTCATCGACACGAGATCAAGGAGGCATATCGCAAGCTAGCCCTTCAACGCCATCCCGATAAGAACCCTGGTAACCCACAGGCCGTTGCAGACTTTCAAGAATTGAACGAGGCCCACGAAACCTTGTCAAATGACCACTTTCGAAGTTCATACGATAGAAAACATCGAGGGGCGAGTACGTCCCATCCCAATGGTGGCTACGAAGAGCCATCGCCCTCGGACCAGGAAGAATTCGACAAAAGGGCCGAGGAAAGGCGAACTGAAGGCGAGTGGGTCGCATACATGAGAGCAAGAGACGAAGCAGAAGCCCGAAATTCAAGAAGGCAAACACGCGAATGGTTTGCCCGCCGAGCACGAAAATGGGAAGAACTCCATGAAGCCAAAGCACGAGTACGCGTTACAGAAGCTAGGATTGAGAATATGGAGAAGTTGGAACATGACCACTTATATGCAGAAGCTCAAATCAGAGGGTACGGCAACTTTAGTACGGCTAGAGGTGTCCTCGACGCTAGAAATCGAGAGATGGTGAATGCGAGAAGGCGAGAAGCGCGTATGGATAGGATGATTAGTCAATGGGCTATTTTGAATGATGCTCGTAAGGAGCTGGAGATGGCGGAGGATGAATATGAGAGAGTTTGCAGAGGGTGATGGTAAGAGGTGTACGGGGGATCGAAATGAGCATCGGTAGGCTTGTGGTATTTTGATTGGTGTGCGAGATGTAGTCATTGCTAATACCCATAATCGGAAGGGCTAACACAACGATCTTATTCTATGATCGCTACGCTGTCTTTCATTCCTCATCGTCCCAGTGTTACTTTGTTCGTACATAACACTTAGAGGTCGATGCATTTTCACACTTTTTACTGAAACCGTGTTAGGAGAACAAGATACAAGTTATAACTTCTACTCGTGTTTGATCATACAGACATATTCCTAACGCTGTCCAACATCCCCTAACTGTCCTTACTCTTACGACTCTTGCCTTCGACTCAACATAGCCCACCCTACTCATCAAACCCAAATGG